>WBNO01030979.1:8163-19135 GCA_013400575.1 Peucedramus taeniatus
ACCCCGGGCTGGCCCCTTTGCCCCGGCCCCCGCCTCTCCGTGTACCCCCGGGTTCTCCATGCCACCTCCCGCTGCCCCCGCACAGGTGGCTGATGCCCCTCTTGCCTGAGGGGCCGCTCCGCTGTGCGCAGAGCTCAAGAGCTAAATTTGTCAAAATAGAAGCTCAGGTTTAAATCGGTATCAGTTTTGTGGTGGAAGTGATTATACTGGGTCAGCCATGAGCTCCTGCTGCTATCCCGTAGCTTTAACCTCAGCTAGCTGAGAGGTTTCCTCAGAGAAA
Organism: Peucedramus taeniatus; assembly: GCA_013400575.1. NCBI lineage: Eukaryota > Metazoa > Chordata > Aves > Passeriformes > Fringillidae > Peucedramus > Peucedramus taeniatus. The sequence continues at coordinate 8,444 of WBNO01030979.1, forward strand.
GGCACGAGAGGTTGCCTATAGGTGCAGGAAGGCTTAAATTCTGAGGTGAAGTGTCTCCGGATCAGGATGAGATCAGATTTTCCTCTGTCTCCGGGAAGTGCCGCTGTGGCGGAGCCCTGCCAGCTGCGGCGGGGCCGGCTCGGGCCGGGGCCGCTCTGAGGGCAGCGGCTCTGTGAGGAGACACCGAGCGCGGCCGCGGGGAAATTCAACAGCGGCTCCATTTAATCACCTCCTTATCAGCACTGCGGCAGCTCATACACAAAAGGTTTCGGCAGCCGCTCCGTTCTGTTTGCTTTCCTTTGCAAAACTTCTCCGGGTAATTGTACTGGGTAGGGGAAGAATGGTCTATGTGTGAAATACAGCCTTGAATTGATACCAGATACAACTGAGGTGCTGACACCCCACCATCTCCGTTTATCTTCTAATTTCTAGTGTCAAGAAAAATGAACTTAGTGATAAATATTAAGAGGGAAACCGTGTACCAAAGTCAGTCATGCTGTAAATGTGCTTTACATTTTCAATGAAGGGAGATTCTAAAGTGATGTCTCATCTGTCCCATATTAACCTTATTATGTTTAAAGAAAATATATGTATATGCACCCCAAACATTCAAATAAACGAGTCTTTGTTTCTATCCCCTTCTTTTTGCCTTTTCTGCTGTATCATTTAATTTTCATGTTTGCTCTGGAAAGATTTTTTCCTTCCCTTATCTTTTTTTCCTCTCCTCCTTCCCTCTCAGGCAATGATGTTTTACCTGCAAGCTTTTCAGTATTTTGCTTCAGCCTTAATTTTCTTACATTTTTATAAATTCATTATTGTCGCTGCTTTATCTACGTTGTGTTTTCTTCCTCTAAACAATATGATGTATTTTATTCTGCTTATAATTGTCTCTGCTTAGTATTCCAGCTTCTTTATCTTCTCTATCTCTACAGCCACTTGTTGTAACTGAGTATTTCATGCCAGCCTCTCACTCCTGGCAGCAGCCGTGTTTGATGCACTGCACATTTTTGAGGACCTAATTTCTTTGCAATTTCTTTGCTCCTAACACCTGGGACTTCCTGGTGATGCTTCTGATGTTTGGTGTGTGGGAGGCTGGACTCAGAGGCTGGAGAGCAGCAGTATCCCAAATTATGGGTCTCTTTAGGTGATCAGAGGTTGAGCTTGAGGCTGGTGACACCCTGTTACAAGTGACAAAATGTATCAATATTTAAATATGTGGGAGAAAGGCTCCTCAGTGTTGTACAACTGCATTCAGTCCTTGGAAGTTGTTTATTGCCTAATTTATTCCTGTTTCCTCCCAACTGCTTCCAAGTCTCTCTTGCTTCTGGTGGGTTATCCTTCTAAATTTCAGAACTGGAAGGAGACAGAGGGCAACCTTCCAAACAGGAGCACAAGATAATTCAGCAATAATCTCTAGCATTGAGTTGGATCTGCTTGTGAACAGAGGAACCAGGGCTGCGACTCCTGCCTTGAGTGAGACAGCCCAGGGCAACACCACATCTGTGTCTGAGCCCCCTGGAAATGCAGGACAGGCTGCCAAACAGGAGCACTTCGGTAGCTTGAGCCTGTTTTCCTTAGTTGGTAAAGAGACTCTTCCTTTTTTAACTTGTTTAGATTTGCTGCTCTGGGCTGTTCATATGTCCTTAAAGAGCAGAGAGTATTCATGAGGTACAGTCCTCAAAAACTCTGAAATTTCATTCCCCATCTCTGGAAGTGTTCAAGGCCAGGCTGGATGGGGCTTGGAGCAACCTGGCCCAGTGGAAGGCATCCCTGCCCATGGCACAAGTTGAAAGGAGATGATCTTTAAGGTCCTTTCCAACCCAAACCATTCTGTGATTCTGTGATTCTTTCTATATTTGGAGCTTCACAGTATGGATGGCTAGAAAGAGCACAAGGCACAAAATAGCAAGTAACTTTTATTTATTTTGCACAATTAGAGGCAAGAAAATTAAATAATTTCCTATTAAGAAGATGGAAATCATAACAGTTTCTTCAGAAGAAATGAGCTGTGGTGTGAGACTGTTGTGTCCTTGACCTGCCTGGTAATAAAACCTCTATAGATTTCACAGATGCATTTATTAAAACCCAAAACATTAAAACATTTTTTTGCATACATCTACATCAGATAACAGAAAGTTTGCCATATTTAGCAAATGACACTGAAAATGTGTTTTCTAATAAAGTAGTCTAAAAAAGATGCAGTGAAATAGAATGTGCCTGCCTGACATTGACATAAACAGGTTAAATTAGCACAATAGAAGATTATGATACTGTATCTTTTTGGCATAAAGATAAAAAGTACCCTAACAGAATGTAGGGGAAAAAAAGTCAGTTTAATAAGTTTGAGATAATAAATAGAAGAAACAAACAATTGCAAACCAGGAGTGCTGTTGGAACAAAACCCTGAAATGAAAGCAGTAGTAGGTGGCAGAGGTACTTTCATGCTGTGTCAGATTTTCAGTCTTGAGATGCTCAATCCATTCTTGTTTTCACATCCTGTTAGTGGGATTTGCATTTGATATCCAGAAGATCAGATTTGTTTCCTGCAGATTGAAAGCATATGCTACTTGTAAATCTCTTTTTCCTATGGCTTTTTGCAGTCTGTGCATGCCCAGCATTCCTGTCATCTTTAATGGAAGAACTGCAGTGGTTTTTGCCCCTTCAGATATATATGTAAAAGAACATGCATATTTCTAGCACTTTATGGATTTTTGTTTCATTTCATAGTCACATGATTTTGTTGGTTGCCTGTAGTACCCCTATGGCCACACAACTTTCCAGCTTCCACTCCTCCAAATTACTGTGTCTCAGCACAAGAATATTCACAATTTTTTTTTTTTTTAAGGATAAATAAATACTTGTGTATTTGGAATTCAGTCTAAATAAAGGTTCTGTCAGTATTTTTATACTGCTTTCCTCACATCTTTAAACATAGATCTGTCTATACAGATTGTTAGTAGCTAACTAAATACTACTACAGATCAGTTTATCTTCTGGGAAATTATTATTACATGTAACTTTGGAACAAAACAGTGCTTATGAGCTAAATATATAACTTTTGGTCAGTCTTTGTTAAGGACTGGTTCCAGATTTGGGCCATCATGAAAGCCAGGGTCAATATTTATTAGGGAACATTGTTATTCCTCACTGGTAAGGCACTGGAGTTGGGTGTTCAGGGTGTTGTTGAGAATAACAAATCCTCAGTGACTGTTCTGGGTATATGTTCCTTTATTTTGGCCTTGAGCTAATGAGCAGAGTCAGTGGGATTCAAGGGTATCCAGTATGGATAAGACTTTACATACTCCACTTTTCTGGTTAAATCCAAACCTTGCTTCTTGTTGTTTTCATGCATCCCGGTTCTCCTTCTCACACCCTGTCCCCAAACACAGGTTTTCCATGAGAGAAGGGAGGACACACAAATGCTCCAGAACCAAGACAAACAAAACCACCTCATGTGTAGATGGGAAGGTCCCATCTGTGTCACTGTACTTCAAAACCAGACCCATTTCAGGGGCACCTTTCTTTCATTTACACAAATAAACTTCACCAGGGGCTGAGTTAACTTCACCTGCAATAGTTATTAATTCATTTTTCAGTTCATATTTTTTATTTTCAGCCTGATTTGATGTAGATGAACAGTCATTGGCCATGGAACTTGTTAGATAAGCTACTCTTCCCTACCTACTTGGAAAACAAAAGTCAACACCCACTAAGTGTTTTCCCAGACTGTTGTAAACAGAGGCTACATAATATTGCACCTGGAGAAAGGGAGCAGCTCCAGCTTTCTGGGTAACAGCACAGGAGCAGCTCCAGCTCTCAGTAACAGCACAGGAGCAGCTCCAGCTCTCTGAGTAACAGCACAGGAGCAGCTCCAGCTCTCTCAGTAACAGCACAGGAGCAGCCCAGCTCTCAGTAACAGCACAGGAGCAGCTCCAGTTCTCTCAGTAACAGCACAGGAGCAGGTGGAGTACTGGGTGTATTTGGGATGGCAGGATTGTATTGCTGTTGGGGTGGAAGTTCTCAGTTTCAGTCTGGTTTTTCTGCATATTAGTGTACAGTGCTGCCCTGCTTTAACAAGCAGGGAACTCAGCAAAGAGAAAATGAACTGCTCTAAGGGAAGCAATGTGGAGCACGGCAAAAGGGAAGAGTTGGGATCCCACAGAGGAACCCAAGTGTAGCCACGAATGTTCTGTGTGTGTGAGAGGTGACAGAGCAGCCACTTGTGATTCTCATTCATGTGTTTGGCTGGGGACTGCTTTTGTACAGAGCTGCTCAAATGTATTCCAGGAGTGCAGCACTCAAGGAACTTGGCCCTCAGGGAATCTTAATGCACCCACAATGCCCAGCTTTCAGCCAGCAGGTTGCTCTTGTGTCTTGAGTTATTGCAGGGAGTGAAAAGTGAATGCACAGGATGTTTTGCACCACGGAGTCAGCTGCCTTCTGCTTTCACACGGTGAACAATCAGTGATAATTAGTAGTCAGTATTGCTTAGGACTTGTTTCTTGGAGTTCTCTTGATGTTTTACTGTATTTTTCATGACTCTTCTACACTGAATTTTTTTTCCTGATTTTCAGTTAATGATTTATTTTTGCTTGGTGGCTTTTTAGCAGTAGTGTTTGTCATTAGAATTGAGATAGTAAACTAAAACTACTTGTTTCAAAAGCATTGTGAAAAGCCTGGGCCCAAGAGAATTATTTGCTCTAGAAAGGCAGGACATCTCTTAAGATTATTAAAATGTAAAACCAGAACTATACTAACTGCACAGAAAAAAACCCATGCCAAATCTTGACATTTAAATACTTAATACATGGAAATGGACTAGGAATCATTCTAGTTCATGCTGTAATTTCAGAGATGCAGCATGTGTAATACACAAAACTATCAAAAAATGATTCTAAGTGAACTTTCAGGATTTGTGTTCTCTTAATTGAGTCCCGGAAACTGTGAAAGATATGGCAACTGAAACACTTCAGATGCAAACTTAATGATTAAACTCAGAAATGCAGAGATCAAAGAGAGACTGCTGGGAAGATCTGAGAATTAAGTCAGTTACAGATGTAAATAGAAGTTTCTGAACAAAAGGTCTGTTGACAGTGCAAGAATGAAATCTTCAATCACTCAAAAAGAAAAATATTGGAGGATCAAAGAACATGTCAATAGACAGTAAAATAAAACCTCAACTGAATTAGCTGGCTAATTAATTTCAGCTTTAAGTAAGGGATAAGTTTTAACAGCGACCAATTCTTTCTTTTGTGGCTAAACCAAGCACAGATTAATAAAGTGAGAATCTGGAATTTTATCACCATCAGTTACTTAAAAGATAAGATCAGGGCAGAAACAGTGTTCCCACTGTTTACCATTTAGCACAGATACACAAAATTCACACATGGGAAAACTTATCTAAATGTTTCATAGGAGATTTATCTGGGGTTTCATGTTATCTGAGGTTTCATATGCCAGAGGTTGCTTCACAACACTTTTACAAGAGTTTATCTTGTTTTTGGAATGCTGCTTGGGAGGATATCATTCTGCACACTATAATCTGAATTATCCATACTCCAGAAGTAGTTTTAGGTTGTTGTCATGACTGTGCTCAAAGTACTTTTACCATGCTAAAACCATCTCTATAGAAGGATGTGAGAAACACAGTAGGAGACAAATTGTGACCAATCCTAGTTCCAGTTTTTGGAAGGAGAAATAAATCTGCATGTGGTTATAGTGTATGGTTTTTGTTGTACCAATACAATTGATGCTGGCACCAACATGCCTGCATTTGAAAGATACAAGGCTTTGCTCTGGGGAAGTTCTAACTTCCCTGAAATTGCTACTTATGACATAGGTCACCTAAGGCCATGCCACAATTTCACCTACCCTTCAAAACTTAGACAAGTTAGTGAGATAAATTAAGCTTAGCACGACTCTGCTCTCCAGACCTCTGGCAACAGACAAAAAATAAATTAAATCAAAGATAATTAAGCAATATATTTTGTGGTGTTGACATTTTGGTGGTATGTAGGGGAGATGACTGATATAGTTTCAAATTGTTGAAATGTGACTGGCATTCCACTGGGTTATGAACTGGCAACTAGGACATGATGACTGACTAGTTGTAACTGCCCTGCTGCATTTAGACTGTCAGCTACTCACCAACCAGCCAAATGACAAAATCAAATTAAAAGGCACACTCAGAGCCACTACTGTGCAAGCCCCTGGAGACCCTGAATAAGCAGATGGATCTTATACTGAGTGCCAGATGTGAACTGGCAAGGAAACAATTCCAGAGGCATCATTCCCCTTCACTGGAAATTCCCTGTGTATAGATGTTCAGGTCTTGGGGCAAAAGAGAATGCCTCAGAATGAGTAGGAGGAAAAATCTGGTTCATAAAAATTCAAGTTCAGAGCCAATGCAGAGAAGAAAGTAAAGGTTTTGCCTTTTAAAAGATATTATATGTAAAGTATCAGATAATAGTTCTGTTAAGGCATTAAATGAAAATATTTATATTTTTTGGTTTGGGTTTTTTTACCACTTAGAGCTGAAAAAAGAGAAGAGTGAGTGAATGAAATTCCTGGAGGGATTCAGCTCTAAAGTCACAGGGTCAGTGCCAGCAAGCTGCAAGAGTAAAGCAATGCATTGACAAAGACTAGCATTTTTCTATCAGAATGGAAAAATAACATCTGTCTAGGACATGTACCAGGATTAATGCTGGAACAGTACAACTGACCAACTGCAAAGTCTTAAATCTAAATTTTTGGATGCTCAGAGTGGAATTGCAGTGATGAAACCACTATTTATTCAAATTGACTGCTGGTTTTGGCAAGGGTGAAACCAAATCATCATGTAAATTATTTTAATTACAAAACTAAGGAAGTTAATGTAGTCCAAAGTTTGGGTTAGTCTATTTTTGAGAGTAAATTCCAAACTGTTTTATTAACATATGTGCTCATATATTTTTAAATCAAAGTCCCACATGCTCAGTAAATGCTTTGAGGGCTTTGTTAAAAATATATCCCCAAGGGGTGAACCACTGTCTCAGCTGAAGTCAGTGGAAGCTTCTCAATTATTTTCATGAGGTCATAACATTACTCTCATTGTTTAAAAGGCATTTTCATAAAGTATATGTTAATTGTAAAATACTGTACATCTGGGGGCATCTTCTAAAAAGCTATAATTGTCTCTGCACTCAGGTAGTAAAATAGCAGAAATTAAAAAGATAGATATAAATCAATTTGTAATTTAAATATTTGTCTTATGCACATTAACCATCAAATGTTTTAATACAGACAGAACTTAAAGGAAAACCACTGTGATTATTCCTAATTCACAACATATCCATTGCTTGCACACACAATCTATAAATATTAAGCTGTGACAGCTTGCCAGAACTTCTCCACAAGGACCTGCTGATGGAGTTTTTCTAAAGAGACTTCATAAAAGCAGCAAACTGTGGGACCCTGCAGTTGCCAGCTGCAGCAGTTGTTTCTCCAGTTTTCCCAATAAGATTTGTTGAAACTCTCTGTATCACAACGTCTTTATTGGTAATGGATCCCTCCTTAATTTGCACTGATGCATTTGGAATGTCAGCTTCCAAAACAAGGCACATGGGAGGCATTTAAAGTAGATTTTATGAAAGGGAAATGAACAAAGAGCATGTCAGGTTCCATTTTGATTTGCATGACAAATCCAGCATGCAGTGTTCTGGTGGGTCGGGCTGGGCTTGCCTGCCACTCACGGCGTTTGTCACTTTGGTATGAGCACTTTTGACAGCCCGTTATGTTAATTGTTCTAAGGATTGTTTTGCCGGGGGAAGAAAAGGAAAGGCATTTTTATTTTTGTACTTGTTCCATCTACAGGAAAGGAGGGCTATCTGAGGGAACAAAAAATGTTTTCAATTGGGTTTTGATCTGGTTTTTTTTGTAAATAATCCTGCGAGGTCATCAACAAAGTTCAGTATTTTAAATCTTATTGTTACTCACTCTGTGGTTTTGAGTGGGAAGTACCAGGCCCCTAAACTAGAAACTTGGGGAGTCTATTGTTTTGGTGCACACCATTCTTTGATCCTTTGAGTCCCACAGTGATGGGTCCTGCAGAGTGGTTTGTGCTGTGCCTATGTGCTTCTATGGGATGATATTGTGGTGCTTTGACAAGTGCTAGCAAGAAATTTAATGCCCTCTGAGGCCTTGTTGGAACCCTTTGTTATCAGTGTGTGGGGATCTCTCAGACCTGTTGGTAGATCTGTGCACATGACTGAATTCTCCTGCAGGCACGTTCAAGGTGGAGGTTGATGTGGCCTCTGAGGGTAGACACACTTCTCCATCATCTACATCAAAACAGTCATGGATAGTTTGGTGAGTTTCAAAGTTCCTGACCTACTTCAGGAGGGAGAACACTTTAGGTTGATCACAGAACAGTATTTTCAGACTGACTGTTTTCAGAAGACTCTGTTGTTTATGTTGGTGTCTCTCACCAAAATCAGTTACTGCTGATTTTCAGCCAAAGAAGAGCTGAAAAGAAAGAAGAGAGAGGAGAGCAAGAAGATAGAAATAGAATTTTCCAGAGGTTTTCTGGTAATGGCTGGCATTTCCCTTTTCAATTCATAACTCCTACGCTGCATGTAGTGTTGTCATTCACATGTTGGGATCTACAAGCACCATGGCAGATTAGCTCTAAGTACAGAATGCTTTTTAGTACAAAATCATGAACTCAGATGCAAAAATACTTAAATGAAGTGAAATAATCCACTACTAATTCCAATCACACTCTTGCTCAGCAATTCAGTGTGCTAATGTTACTTTTGATGCCCAGTGCCATTCTCCTTAAGGGCTATTTTAGTAAAATCTGTGGACTTGCACAAGAATCAGCTGGAGCTGGTGCATCTCAAAATATCAAACCCATCAACAAAATATCAAATCCAATATAATTAACAAGTTACTGGTGATTATGAATAACACTCTTCCACCAGCACTGAGGACTGCTGTGCTGCTTTACTGAAAACTGAACAGTGGGAGGTGAACTCACTCAGCTTTAGGTCCCAAGGGACTGAAGGCTTTGGCTCAGCAGTGGGGATGGCTGTGCTGGGATGGCCCTGCCAATCCCCCTCCAACCTCTGGAGTACATTCAGTGTAGGATAAAGGAGTCTCCAGGGAGGACAGGCTCCATCAGGAATTCTCCTTGTCTTTGTGGGCTGGGTAAGGGGTCCCTTGGCATGAGGCAGCTGCAATCCAGAGATGCCCAGGTCACCAACTTCTGAATGCAGCACCAGCCTGTAGCTCTTGGTCTTGTGACTGGATGGTGCCTCTCCATTTCCAGGTAGCTTTCTTGTTTGGTTACTTCTTGGAAAATCATGTCACTATTTCCTGTCAGAGTGAAAAGCTGCTAAACCTCTCCCACTAAGAATTAGTTTAGTTTTTTTTCTAATTGGTCCCAAAATTGAAAAAAGCCACCACAAATCCAAGGTACAGCAGGTAAAAAAAATTACTGCTGTTCTTTATAGTTCTTATAAAGTGTTTAGTCTTACCTGTGTTTTTAACAAAAGTCGATTGCTCAGGTACTCACTCTGTACTTGGCAACACCTATTGAAACTTTGACTGTAAAGGAAAAAATCACTCACTTTTTTTTTTTTGCTGTTATGTACTAATTCTGTGCCAGAAGACCTCTTGCCCTTAGTCTGCTGCCTCTTCCCCTTGTACTCTTTTTTTTTTTTTTTCCGAGACAAACACCTGCCTTTTCCCCCCAGGAGGGAGTGATGCCTGTGACAGGGTCGGTTTGGAGGTGGGGTTGGTCCTGTGGGTGACCAGCTCAGTGACAGCAGTGACAACTCAAAGCATAAGCAGCAGATACTGCTGTGGATAATATGCGTTTAAACAATTTTCTCAAGAAATTATCTACCATCTCAATTCTTATTTTCTGGAACATCCCTCATTTCAGAAACAAAAATTTACTGTTGCCTGGTTTTATTTGTAATTTTCTCAGACTCATAGACCCATGGAGTGTTTTGGGTTGGAAGGGGCCTTAAAGATGATCCAGTTCTAACTGTCTGCCATGGGCAGGGACACCATCCACTACACCAGGTTACTGCAAACCCTGTCTGACCTGACCTCGAACACTTCCAGGGATGGGGAATCCACATGTTCTCTGGGCAACCTGTGCCAGTATCTCACCACCCTCACAGCAGACGATTTTTTCTTAAAAATTTGGAAGGTGGAAAGAATGAAGGTGCCGTGTGAGATTCAAAGAGTCTTTTTTCCTGGAGGAATCCCACCAAGAAGCAAAGTGCTGGAGCAGTTCCAGGCTGATGTCCCATCAGCGAGCCTGGCCAATGCCATCGTGTTTAGCGGCAAGGCTGGTGCCAAGAGGATGGTGCCACTCTCTTTTCGGTGATGCCCAGCGACAGGACAAGGAGCAATGGCCATTAACTATAAAACACAAGAAGTTCCGGCTCAACACGAGGAAGAATTTCTTTCCGTGGAGTGTAGCAGAGCACTGGAAGAGCTGCCCAGGGAGATCGCGGAGTCTCCCTCCCTGGAGACATTCCAAACCCACCTGCGCGTCCCCTGCTGCAGGTGACCCTGCCTGGGCAGGGAGGTCGGGCTGGGCGCTCTCCAGAGCTGCTTTCCAACCCGACCGAGTCTGTGGAGGCTGCGCGGTCCTGGCCCCGCCAGCCGGGCAGGGGGCGGCAGAGCGCGCAGGGCCCG
>WBNO01030982.1:0-54859 GCA_013400575.1 Peucedramus taeniatus
ATATTAAATATATATTATAATATATTTATATAAATTCCCAACCCTGAAGACTTCAGGGACCTTCTAGCAGCATTCTGATACATAAAGGGGCCTACAAGAAATCTGGAGAGGGACTTTTAAGAAAAGTATGTAGTGACAGGACAAAGACTTTAAAATTAAAGAGGGCAGGTTTAGATTAGACGCCAGGAAGAAAATTTTCACTATGGTGAAAAATGGTGATGAGAGACTGACACAGGTTGCTGAGAGAAGTTGTGGATGCCCCATTCCTGAAACTTTCCAAGGCCAAGCTGGATGACTTTGAGTAACCTGGTCTAGTGGAAGGTGTCCCTGCGCATGGCAGGTGGAGATGGAACTACATAATCTTAAAAGTCCACTCCAACCTAAATCAGTCTTTGATTGTATGATATACATAATTTTAATTTACTAAGTTAAAACTTTTAGGAATTCAGTGCTTTTCAAATAGCTTGGAGTAAAACCTTGGATGCAATGAAATTAATGACACAATCTCAACAATTCAATGGAGTTAGAGTCTCTCTAAGTTTCCCAATGAAGACCAGATATTTCACCAGGTTACTAAGTACACAAGTAAACAAATAACAGTTACAAAAAAGAAAAATTTAATATGGGTCGATTCCCTTTCTTCTTCCTGTCTCTAGTTTCTTCTTATCACTGAAACATAGGTAGTATATGAGCTCCAAAGAAAAAGAAAGCATGAAGGAAAATTATATTCCCCATTTCCATATAACTCTGAAGGCTTTTGACTTCTTTCAATAACTCTATAAATTCTGAAGTTTCAAATTTTAAAAAGTAACCACTTTTTTTTAGTTACTTCACCAAACACCATTACACAATTTTCAACCACACATTTAGCTATTTTATTTCTAAAAACAAGTTCAAACCTATAAACCCTTAGACTTCAGGACATTTAAAGCTAAAAGCCCCTTCTTCCTTTCCTAGCTATAAGGATAAAACTAACAGGCATTATAAACTTCTCTATTGTATTACTGGAGATGGGACATGAGAAAAGCAGCAATTGCTTTAGGCTCCCCTGTCTGTTATCACTCCTAACTTTTACAAAACAACAAAGAATGTATTGCTCCAACATTTTAAAAGCTTAGTTTCACCTTAAGAATCATTTCCTCTGGTGCTGAAAATTTAGATAAGAAAGCGAATATTCATAAGGACATTAAACCCCCCCCAACTTTTAATGAAACAGAATTTTTGAGAAAAGTTAGAGAAAGAATATATTTCTATAGAATCCAAAACTTTTGGTCCAAATTAAATTGATATCACCTCCTCAGGAAGACCTTGCATGTAGAAAAATTTGCTAATATCTCAGTGGAAATGGCATCTAAGCAACTATTCTATGAAGAACAATGATTATATCTTTATCTGACTGCAGGGACATAAACTAAATTCTCTCAACAGTCAGGAAAAATGATGGAATTATTCACAAAGGATCTAAAATATTGTCTAATCTCTAAATGAGCCTGTGAGTGCAAAACAAGAGTAGAACTATATATTACAAAGGAAGCTCTTTTGGATTAAAAGATTGCAGATATGTCACTCTTCATAAATGCAGACTTAAAAATCGACAGCATATCTAGTCTTTCTCTAATTACATGAGAGCAGAAAGCTCATTTAAATAGTATATCAGGTAGCATACTCAAGTATTTCAAATTTTGGATTTAAAAATTAAGTAAGTAAGAAAATTTATAAATGCAAGCTGGTCAGTTACACCCTTAATCTGACACAGTTAATGCTACTGTTTTGAAGACCTAAAGCAAATAGTACAAATAAATCAATGAAATTACATACCTGCCTATGATGAGATCTAAGTTCTGGTATTAACAAAGAAATGTAAATTTCTCTTGACTTAATCCCCATTTTGCTTTACATAACAAAAGTACTTGAAAACAAGATAATTATTCTTGAAGGCCAGGGGCTCTTAGCCAAAAAAATTATTATAACATCATTTTCATTTTTATCTTCTTGTGGATTGTCTGTCAGGCAATAGACACTTAGAGAGCTTACTCTTCTAAAATATATTTTCTTATTACTTGCTTTTTATAAAAATGCTTAACATTCTGTTTCCTCCCCTCAAGCTGTTTAGGTGTTTGTAAGTCTAGGATGGAAAGAGAACCTTTAAAACTATTTAAGGTAAGGCACGAAATAAGAGTCAGAAGCAGTAAATTTGTAAAACCTGCCATAAGTGTTTGCTCTGAGTGAGGTAACATGTTTTACATGGATTTAAACAGGCTCAGGCCTGATCTTGTTACAGTTGAAGGCAAAACTGCCTTGTTACAGTACAGAAATGTTGTGTTCTTTAAATCCCCAACTAAATACTTAGAATACGTGAGATCCAAAGATGTGAGGTAGTTCTGACCTTTTACACTAAGGGATGAATATATTTAATAGTGTGCAGGGCATCAAAGTGACAGGGTAAAAATTGTAGTGACATAAGGATGGAGTTCTATTCTTGGTTTTGTCAGGATTACAGGTGTCTGGTGTGATCTGAGATGAACTACATTAACCAGGGGATGGGAGATCTATCACTGGATTTTTTAGGAGGCCCATGATTTTCTGGAACAATATCTAGGGACCAAGCAAGTCAGACCACAAGGCCTAAACAGCACCAGGTCCCTACACAAATGTAATGAATCCCTACCACTGTAGAGGGAAGGGATTCAACCCCAAATTATGTCATCGGAATGCCATTGTCTACCTGGGGGAGCCTCATAGATATAGATCTCATCACTCTCCACCATCATTTAAAACTAGAAACAGGTTTTAGTTAGCTAAATAGAAGTGTCTAGAGTCATATGAGCTAACTTAGAACACAGACAGTGGCTGCCTGTTGCTAGCCTATAGTGGAAACTTTTCTTGGTCCCATGTGATTTCTGCCAGCCTTGTGCATATCTTGGCCAAGGGCACCTCAAGAGGTGCTCAATACCCACATGTGAGCAACTTGGTTAAGTTGCTTGATCACACTTCTGGTCAACACCAACAGGAGAGCTGTTCTGTCAACACCAACAGGAGAGGAAAAATACTTCAAATCACTCTGAAACAGAATCATAAGGTGAACAGATGGTACAGGAACTTTGAGGAAAAAGATTCAGTTTCCCCTTCTATCATACTTAACATGTCATCACAGCAAATCTTATTTACTGTGTCCTCTCCCCATTAATTTCTTAACATCCAGGGGTATGTGGGCAGTATGGCTGCCGGTTAGTGGTGCCTAATATAAAACACTAAATGCATGGAGCAGTGCATCTTTTATTGTACGCCATAAAAATCCACAAATACCCAAATACAAAAGGAGAAGCTTAGGTATTGTGATGAAAAGGAAACATGAGTTTTTGTGGAACAATTTGCTTGTTTAAGAGTACATTCACTCAAAAACAGAACAGTTTTTAATTGTGCATTGTGTCATATTTACAATCTGATCCAAAATTGATTTGTTAAGACTTTTAAATTTATTTAAAATAATTTTGCGTACGTTTGGATAACAAAAATTACCTTATTCAAACTTTCATTCTGAAAGAGACTGTGATGCTCTCTATCTTAAGTTATCTAATGACATCCTTCACCTAATCCTAATAGTGTTGTCTACCAAGTTTTGGTACTCATATTTTAAAAGACCAAAACAAAAACAAAACAAACAAACAACAACCAAACAAACAAAAAAAATACCCTAAAAACCCTAATAAAAACAACCACAAAAAATCAACAGTGTTCAAACTGTTATAGACATGTCTTTCATCTTTTTTGCTCTGGTACTTTCCTTTGAACACATTAACTTCTAGAACAATTATATAGATTATTAATTGAAATGCTGTATTTATACTTATGATAACCCTCTACTACACTTTATGAAAAAAAAGTGAAACAGTCCCAAGATAAAGGAATGTTGAAGATATATTCCTGGCTCTTTTACATCACTTTTCTTCTATTGCTCTTGATATGTATTGGAAAAGGCTGGAAACACTCTTAGTTCAATGCAAATTTGTGCAAGCTAGGTTACAGAGATGGATAAACTACAGGATACATATGAAGACTCATGATGGAAGTGGACACACAACCTGGATCTTCAGCCCCCCCAGCAAAATGCCTCAGTCACTCACATCACATTTTTTTCTTTTCCCTAAATATTTGAAAATATATGCAATAGAGAAAAACATAATAAAGACCTCTCCAAAGCTGGCATTTCATGTACAAGTAATGAAGGATAGAAGTATCAGAGCTTGGCACTTCATAATCAACAAGAAAAGCCAAACACTGGAACACTTTCCTGGGTTGGTTTGAGGTTTTTTTCTAATTATTATTTTATTTTTCTAAATACATAGAAGCAATGAGAGAAAAAAACAAAAAGCCCCACATACCAAAACCAAAATCATGCTGTACAGTTAACAATATATTTCTATTATTTCTCATAATAATAATATATTTTATTGCATGAAAGATCATTTATTTCACTTGCAATTAAACATAAACCACAACACAGACAGATACAATCTGTCAATTTCTCTACAAAGACAGTAGGTCAAAGCAATTTCCTAGAAGAGTATCACACAACCAATGTCTGAGGTAAAAATGTGACAGGATCATCACCCTCAGATACACATGCCATACAAAAAGAAAGCAATTACCTCTGTTATACATTTTGTAAATATCCACCACATTTAAATAAAGTAACTTCCTCCTCATTGAAAGGGAGGCTTGTTTTTCTGTTTTACTATCTATGTTTCAAAGACATTGATAATTTTCTTTCTGCCTTTCAGCTGGTAATTTTCTAAGAAATTAAGTCTTCCCCTTGCCAACATCTATTTCACATCTGTAAGTGAATTTGTGATTCATCCCAGCAAAAATTAACAGTACCAATGAAATAAAACATCTTTTTCTCTATAATATCATGAGAAAGAAAAATACTAAAGACTAGATTTTCTGAGGTTAGCATTTCTTTTCAAATTATCTATACAGCTTTGAAACCAATTCAACTGTTTCATAAAAGGGAAAAAAACACATAACACAATCTTCACGTATTACCAACATGTCACATGTGTGGGAAAACCTAATGAAAATTGATATAGATTTGTCTTAGAGCAGTTACTTTGTTGCCCCTGTGTCACGATATGATGAGTACTTGTGAGTTAATGCAATCAGAAGCACTAAGAAGGGGGCATCAGTCCCAGAGGGACATTCTTTCACATAATCACAGAATGGGTCTGTGTTCAGACGGTTCTTGAATATCTCCAGTGAGGGAGACTCCACACCTGTTCCAGCGTGAGAAAAGAAGTTCTTCCTCATATTCATGTGGAACTTCCTGTGTTCCAGTTTCTGCCCATTGCCTCTTGTCCTATTGCTCCACTGAGCACAGCCTGGCTCCATCCTCTTGACACCCTCCCTCCAGATACTGGTACATATTGATGGGATCCCCTCTCAGTCATCTCTTCCCAAGGCTGAACTGGCCCAGATCCCTCAGCCTGTCCTTGTAGGAGAGATATTATTGTACTGAAGAGCCCAGAACTGGACACAGCTCTCCAGATGTGGCCTCACTAGGGCTGAGCAGAGCAACAGGATCATTTCCCTAAACCTGCTGGCAATTCTCTGCCTGGCACCCCAGGATACCTTTGTCTTTCTTGGCCACAAGGACACACTCCTGGCACATGGGTAGCTTGTTGTCCACCAGGACTCCCAGGTCCTTCTCTGCAGAGCTGTTTTCCAGCAGGTCATCCCCATCCTGTACTGGTACGTGGGGTTATTCCTCCCCAGGTGCAGGACCCTGCATTCACCTTCATTGAATTTCAGATTGTTCCTCTCTGCCCATCTCTCCACCCTGGTCCTTCTGAAGGGCTGCACAGCACTCTGTGGTATTGGCCACTCCTCCCAGCTTTGTGGTCTCAGGGAACTTGCTGAGGAGGCCTCTGCCCCTTCATCCAAGTTAAAATTTAAGCAATACTGGGCCCAGCACTGGTCCTTGGGGGACACCACCAGTAAAAGGCCTCTAACTAGACCCTGTGCCACTGATTACATCCCTCTGGGATCTGCTGCTCAGCCAGTTCTCAAACCACCTCTCCGTCCACTCACATAGTCCACACTTCCTGAGTTTGCCTGTGACGATGTTGAGCAAGACAGCTTTAAAAGACTTGTTGAAGTCGAGGTAGACAACATCCACTGCTCTCCCCCTCATCTGTTCAGGCAGATGTACCATCATAGAAGGCAATCAGGTTGGTCAAGCATGATTTACCCTTAGTAATTCCATGCTGACTACTGCTGCTAACATTCATATCATCCATGTGAATAGAGAAGGCCTCTTTTCCAAAGCCAACCAGAATAGAGGCAATCCTACCAAATGGTAGCAGCAGAGACATAAATCTACTTCCACACTGGCCACATGGTGTAAATGCTCTTTTAAGATGTATACATAAGGAATTTTATTCAATATTCTTTACAAAGACATCTTCTACAAATACTCCATAACCCAACAGTCTCATTCCACACAAAGGTCAATCATGATATGATTCATAATTAATTAATAAAGAGAGCAAAATATTTTCCCCCACAGTCACAAAGCAATTGTTGAATAATATCCTTTATGCTTTTTTCACAGTGTAATAAAAGCTGCTGTTGTTCTACAGAGAGAAAACATCAAGCGACTTTAATGTTCTTATTGCTTCACCTGCACATCTCCTAAAACAGCAGTTTTAAATCCAGAATGTGAACCCCTTTCCCAATGACTGGGTTCAAGCTTCAATACTTGAGATAGGATTGCCTAATATTAAGCTCTGAAATCATGAGGTAGTAAGTTTCCTAGCACCTTGATGCCTTGATCTTGAAATCAACAGGAGTTTCTAAACATGGCAAAAATACCTGAACAAGCCCCTAAGTCAATTATGTGCTGTAATACCTCAAAAGGTATGCTAGAAAAATTATTATTACAGCTGAACTCCTCAGCTGGAATAAACCAGATGTTAATAAGCAAAGAAACATTGTACCAACAGTTTTGGCTAATAAGTATAACTACAGAAATATTTTTTCTTTATCTGTAATTTATGTCAAATTTAATTCATCACAGAAATAAGTGTTGCCACTTAATTGCTCTTAGTGTACAGCAAAGATGCTTACAATGAATGATGATAAGCAGGAACATGAATGAACAGTTGCCAGGCAACCAATAAATAAAGGTTCCAAATAGCATGACCTCTCTTTAAAGGATAAAGCTCTAATCATAATTATTTTTCAAATCCATTTCAGTGCCAGCTAAAATTATGTTTGCAGCACTAATCCTGGCCTTCCTCATACAGAATGAAACCAAATCTGTCATTTGACATATCACAGATAACAAATTAAACAGACTCAACCTGCTCAGTCAGATTATGGTCAACAGTGCATTCTGAGGATGGCAAAAAGGTTAGACAATAAACTGGAATCTGAAATAGAGAGCTGAGATTTAAGCAATTTAAATAGGGTAATTAAAATAATTTTTTAAAGTTACGTTGTTTCCTAAGGATCTTCAAACAGTACCAACACAAAATCCTCCAATGTTTAACATCATAAAATGATCATTCAGTAAAGTACATGGATGAGACAGACTTTAAAATACTAAAAACAGATGCAGTTTGAAATGTCTTAAAATCTATATAATACCACATTCTATCTTTATAAACTCTAACAACACAGACTTGCTGAGTGCATAAGCAGAGTTGAGGTGCCTAGAGCAAGCACTGACCTTTCAGATGGATTCAAATAAAACTGACAAAGAACAGCATAAATCTTAAACCAGTTAAAGAACACAGTATATCCACTTTGAAGAAACAATGAATGGTTATGCAGGAGTTTTACATTATGCCTTCCAAATAATGGAATGGGAAAGCCTGGGCTTGTTCAAGGTTTACTGGTAGGCCAATAAATACTGTATTTACTTTAGTAAGCTCTCATGTCAGAAAACATTAGGAATACATGTTTTTGTAGTTTTATCTTGCACTACATAAGGTGATTACATAAATCTCTTTAACCATTTTATTTCTTTTCTTTAGTAGAATTGAGATTCACTAATAGCTGTGATGCTTAAACATTAAACTGACAAAAATTTACAACAGGAAAACAAGTTGAACTACAATAATAAACAAATATGTTTTGTACCTAAGGTATAAAATACTATGTCAGCAGTGAACTCATAAGAACAAACACCATCCTTCCAAACTGTCTTTGAAAAAAATACAGGCAACAGAATCCATGAACTTCCCTGCAATGTTAGTAGCACAAAATAATCTCACACTTTACAGTAGAAAATGCACTCTAACAGTAAACAGTATTTCTTCACATGTATTTCTTCACATCAAATAAGAGCCAGTTCATTATATGGTAGGTATTCTCCTTCTTTGATAGAAAAGCATCCTGTTGCCTTCCATCAGACACATAATTTTCCAATAATTTTCCTTATCTATATACATCTCCTCACCAGAGACCTTTATAGGAGCTTTTCTTAGTATCTGTATTTCATAAATAAGCAAATAGGAAATACATCACCTTATATCTGTATTTTCCTTGACTACTATTTCACCCACTAATCATCCTTGTCACCTCATTCAGTAACTCCTCTCAATCTTTCTAACAATTTCAGTTTGAACTCCTTGTTCCAACAAAAGTCCAGCAAATCTCACTGATATCCTGTGCAAGAGTGAGATTCAGAATTTAAGTAATTGAGAATCATGCATACTGACTATAACTTAAAACAATGCAGAAGATCCTCTACATTCCTGTTATGACACATGGCACTACTGACACCAAAACCAAATTAATTGCTTTTCCATGGTTTTCACCTTGCATTTTAATGAACTATAAAAGAGTTGTGTTATACCTATAAAGCTCATAACCAAGTCCACTAGTTCAAAAGTGTGTAAAGGTGCTTTGGAGGATTTATTCCCCTCCCCAGTGCTTATTCCTTTTCTGATGCCAGCTGAAGAATGAAACTGGTGTGGTTTTAAGCCTAAAAAACTAAGAGCTTATGGAATAAAAGGTCATGCCTTATCATTTAGCAGGAGCTGGAGGCTAATTGTGAAGTTTATTAACAATGAAAACAATGAGGATCTCAGAAACATATTACCATGGAGGAAACTGATGTTATTTTTTCTGAAATTTGGATTCCACTGTGTTTTGTTCCACAACATGCAATTTAACTATTTGAAAATGGAAGACAACTGCACTGTTTTAAAGATCTACTCACACTAAAATAAGAGTCATTTTAAGACCTCCCCTAGAGATTCAAGTCTATACATTTAGCAATAGAAGAAGGGAAACAGCCTAACTGCCAGCTTGAGGAGAGAGATGATGAGGCAGGCTTTCTCTCTAGTGTTTCCCACATTACAGATACAGTCAATGAAACTAGGTGCAATTCTAGAAACACTTTCCTCGACAGGGCTTAGGCAGATACTCATCTGAGTGAGAGTAAGCAGCTTTATGTTCTGGAGATCAATTGTATTCTAGACATGTGCTGATCCTGTCTTCTGATACAGATATTTTTGTTTCAATTCCATTTTCCCCATAAAAAATGGTAACATTTGTTTTCATTTTTTAATATTATATACTTAATAGTTAATTAAATATAAACATACTTATTATTCAAGTACATACAGAAACTAATGGATGAGATCGGGACATAAATTTGCAAAACAATACCAGCTCAAACAGTGCAATATTGTTTGGTTTAGGAAAGCAAATATGTATACACACTCGATGTATATACAGATACTTGTGAAAGACCATCTATACACACTCAGTAACACACAAAGAAGTTATCTTTGAGCCACACAAAATATTATTACTATAGTGAAGCACCCCATACAGGGAAGAAGGTAGTTTGTTGCTCTATCACTTTTTAGTAGCAATTAGCTTCTATGTGCTTGATTCAGTTTTATATATGGAACCTTTTTTTCATAACTATTATTCCATTCAGTATCTCATTGATGGACATCTTCCTCTGCTAGTGTACAGAAATAGTTGAAAATAGCAGTAAAATTCAACATTGATGACATAGTCTTCCACTAATATACTTAATGAAGTTACTGTTTTGGACCAATAGTTCAGCTCTAAAAAAGGGAGCTAAGAGTGCAGTCCTTAGTTTTTCTCATGATGTCAGAAACAAAGTCTCACAAAAATGATACTGAAAATGAACTTTGAAAATTCATGCTGAAACTTTCCTTCATATATGACTAAGTGATTCCTAAATTTCATCATGATTTCTCAACCTATCACTTACAAAAACCTCTCTTGAAGCTTCAGCACAAAACTCTAACCAATACAGAGTGCAAGCGTGCCCCTCTCATGTACCATACTCTATGATCTGAATCCTATTCTGCTGTGTCTATTACATGAAATACTGTATACATGAATACATTTCAGGATAGACAGCTGAATTCAGCAAGCATTGGAAGCTTGAAGAATTCCTCCATTCAGTTGTTTGGCTAAAAGAAATTTTACTGAGAGACAACCAAATTACAAGGAACAGAAATGTTCATACAAGCTTGTAAATTTCAGGTTTGTGTTTTACTTTCAAAAGGAAACATTATTATTTTATGTCTTTGAGCTACAGTGGTATCTCTTAAGAACTTCCCTGGCTCACATCACTAAAACAAACAAACCAAAAAATTAAACAAGACTGCACAGATTTTACTTATCAATCAGAAAAGTGGACTAAACAAAACAGAACTAGAGGAAATAAATCATCTCCATGTTTTATAATGTTCAACAGGTATTATCTGCATTTTATTTAAAGACAAGAAAGAATGAAAAGTAAATCTGATTTCCAAGTACCCTAAGCATTTTTTTCAGTGTCATTTCATTCAACTATATGCACACTACTTCCTGCCTGAAGCCTACTTTGCATATTTATTCTTATTGTCATAAGAAATCTTTGTTGTATTTTCACAATTTACTCTGAAGTACAACTGCTTTATGCACTTGTGCTGACACGCAGAGTTTTACAGCACAATACATACTTGCTGTTGCCAAGTCCTTTGCCTCAAATTTCCCATGCTTTTAGCCTTTGCTGTTCCCAGCAAAAAGAAAATTGAGTTTCAGCACTATCCAAACAATCTGTACACGGCAATGGCTGTTCTGGGGCAAATGTGAAGTTCATTTAGGCTAGGACCATGTCACTAGCAGTAGTGATCAAAGGCAGTGACCTAGGAAAAAGCCCCATATTAGGACAACTCTCAAATAATACAGCAATCCCCTGGAACAGTCCTCTGGCCCCCAGCAATGTGTGGCTCAAAGACTTAAATACGAAAAGACTGGAAGCATTGGTATATGATTACACTCTTTGTTTTCAGCAGGGCTGGAAAGAAGAGCAGGAGGTGGCATACTTCAAAAAGGGGAAATATGTGCCCTCATCACACATATATGCCACTTCGTTCCATCCAACAGTGTTTCTTGCTCCTGGTATTGCCTTTACCCTCAAAATGTGCTGTTTTCCATATGGAAGAGGTGGCAAAAAATGAAAGTGTTTCCCTTCTTTCCTCAGAAAAACCTCCTCCTGACTGGAGCTGGCCTCCTGTTCATATTCCACTTGACTAAACCAATCTTTTTCTCTTCCCACACTAGCTCCATCTGCCGCCCGTCTCTCCAGCAGAGCCAGATGCCAGCAAAGCAGACTGCTGTGGGAGGAGAAAGTTCTGTCGCTGGAATTTCATCCCTACACTCTGCAGGGGGCCAGCCTGTGAAGCATGGGGAGGATACAGAGAGCAACTTCCTCTCTTCTTCCCCTGCTCATCAGTAAAGAAGGCAGCTGAGGACATGAGCAGAAGGATAAAACACCAATGTGTGCTCTTAAATATGCAGCCTTAATATTCATAAAGCAAAAGTCTCACAGTTGTACTCCAGACTTGAGTATGGTACACACCAGATAAACATGTGAGAAGATAAGAGTCCTGCTCCAAAGACCTTACAATCCAACAGAAGCAGAGATGCACATTTGTAATAAGGATCAAATGAGTGCACAGATGAGAGAAAAAAGACTTGGATTTATAATCAGGAGAGATTTTAATGATGGAGTAAAAAGACAATACTTTCTGGAGAGATGGAAGTCAAAGAATCAATGGATGAGTGTTGTTACGCTGAGAGAATTGCAAAGGAAACTGCCTGTAGAAAAGGAAAGAGTAGGATGAAAACAGAGAGAAAAAAAATCTGGGTTCTTTATACATTTGATGTGATCTTGCATGAAACAGAGGGAGAAGGCATACAGGGAAGAACTTTAGGCAAGCAGTCTAGTAACAGAGCAGGATCTGCATGAGCAATCTTGTCAGAGAAAGGAGCAAGAATGTGTGTCACTGAGTGAAAACAAGAGCTCATATAAAACAAGCAAGTGTGCATATGTGTGAGACAGGGACACAGACTTCATTTTTCTGGGAGAAAGAATCATGGGAACCCAGGAGACTAAAGAAACTATAGAATAAAAAAGGCTGGTGTATGGGTGTAACAGAAAGTTTTGAGTGGGGTTGTCAGGACAGAAGAAAATGAAGGTACAGAGTGACCTAACAGGATACCAGAATACAAGAAGTTGAAATAGCACATATAAATTACAGAGACATAACAAGAAAAATCAATAAGTTGTATTGACAAGGAAAAGAAGAAGGAAATAGACACATCACATTGCAGTAGAGTAAGGGATCACAGCAGAACAAATGGAGTGACAGGATGGAGAAAAAGGAGGAAAGAATATATGCAAAGATGATAAAAGTCAGTAAAGACATATTAGTTAAGTGAAAGCACTATGTAAAAACTCCTAATGGGAAAACTGGGTGTGTAGACAAAGGTGACTGGAAATGGATGGTCACTGTAAGTGTAAACTCTTAGGGTTTGCCCCATCTTGGTACCCCCATATTTTAATCTTCATTTTCTCTCTTGGAAAAATACTGTTTCCTTGTCCTCCACACCCCCTAACTTCCGAGCTGTAGTTGCACCTTTATGCCATTTGTTTCACTATTTCTAGTGACAACTCTTTTTCTTATGTCTACATGGGAAAAAAAGATCATATTTTTTTCACATACTCTACCACAAAGAAACGTGCCAAAAATCTCAAGCTTCCTTCCTCCCGTCCCCATAACGCTCTTTCATTCATTCTTCTTCGAAAAAAAAAAAAAAACAAAACAAACCAAACCAAACCAAAAAAGGCTGGGAAAACTCAGCAATACAGTGCTATCTTAAGTCCAGGACGTTCAGCGAACCTTTCCTGAGCTGCATGTACATACTGCGCCCCAGGTTTCCTCCGTGCCCGGGTGAGGGTTTCCCGTCTCCCGCGGGCTGCGCTCCAGCGCCCGGCATCGCGCTGCCGGGATAACGGGATCTCCGGCTGAAACGCATCCATCAGGCGGGGCAGCGCGGGGAGGGGAGCTAGCTACCGGCTGCTGGAAGGAAAGCCTACAGAGACGTATGCCCTGGCTGCTGGAAGACATGGCTGGCTGGCTATTTAATTTGATTTGAGGGACATAAAAAAAGGGAAGGGAGGAAAGGGAGAGGGGGAAGCACACACGCTCGCACACGCATCCGGCTGATCTTACCTCCACATTGAAATACTGCTCCGCTTTGCACACTGTAGCACATAAAATCCAAATGAAGGTTTGCAAGAAAAACACCCTGGATTGAGACACGAAATCCAACCGGCTTCCAGTGCTGGATGCGAGTACGATCATAGTGAACTGTGCTTCAGCGGGTGGAAGACCTCTCTTTCTCTCTCTTTGCCTTAAACAAATGCACAAAACAAACCAACCTCCCCCGTGTCGGTGAAGAGCCCGTAGCGCAGGTTCACCCACAGCCGGGGAGGAGGAGGAAGAGGGGGAGGAGGAGGAGCAGACACTTCACAGCACAGGCGGCGGCGCGGCAGGGTCAGCTCTCGCTCATCCTCACCACCAGCCCCGTACAGAGGGAATGTGGCGTCCGAGTACAGTCGCTGCTCCTGCACGACTCCTCTCTGCCCAGCAGCAGCCTCCCCGTGTCCTCCCTCCGCTCCCGCCTCCTCCGCCTCTCCTCCTCCACCTCTCCTCCTCCTCCTCTCCTGCCTCCTCCCCTTCAGCCTCCGCCTCCTCCAGGGGAAGGCGGGCCGGCTCGGCTAAGCTCGGCTCGGCTCCCTGCCGTGGAGTGGCCCGGCCCGGCCCGGCCCGGCTCGGCTTGGTTGGCTCAGCTCAGCTCGGCTCGGCTCCCTGCCCTGCCCTGCGTTAATTAACCCTGCCTCGCCTCGCCCCTCGCCGCTCCCCTCCACTCCAGAATGTTCAGCCGAAACCTTCATGGCCCCGCCCCGTAGGCGGCCTGAAGGCGACGGCCCCACCAGGCAGCCCCGGCGCGCCAGCGCCAGGNTGCTTAATGCATTCGAAAACATGGCCATACACTTAAGGGAAAACAACGAGTGAAATACTATAGCAGAGCCTAACTTCATGCTGGATATTGACATATTCAAAATGCCTTACGATTACAACAGATGAACTACTCCTGCAGTGATTTAATAGTAAACGGGACTTTTTATGCTGCCCTTTGATATGTCATGCAGTATAAGGAAGGCAAGATGATCCATAACATCAGTGGACATGATACTGCAATAGTGCATCTTGGGGAAAAAAGGGAAGGGGGAAAAAAAACCCAAAACTCCCAAGTTTGCTGACAAAAAAAAAAAAAAAAAAATTAAAAAATTAAAATTGTAATTTTATTTTTTTGTTTGGTTATCAAAAAATATGCGAAGATACTTGATCATTATATGGGACAAACAGGAAGTAGAAGATGTACCCAATGTGAAATTTCCATACTCTGATAGTTGAGGCCAGTGGTTGAAATTAAAACACAAGCAGACTACATGTACACAATTTTGACAGCACCTAGTAGCAGAATGTAGGAGTGTATTAGGTTGTTCACCATTTCGTATCTTAAGAGTAAGGCAGTTATGTAAAGAAGTCATGATCTGCCTAATCAATCATGATTACTGTTTAAGTAATCCTGTTTAAGCAGAATTCCTTATGTGATATACTTTTTCCATATTAAGTGCTTGATCTAAAGGCATTTTCTGTTCTTCTGATCCTTAGTGATGTGAATGATGAAATTATGAAGTACAGAGTTGTCAGCAAGCTGAAGGGACCTGTTGGCACTTTGGTGACAAATATGGGAAGTCAAATTAAAGAAATGAATAATTAAGCACAAGTTAAAGAAATGTCTTGGAAGAAGCAGGAGAAAACGTGATACTGACGCATGCAAATTATATTTGGGAAGAAAAATTAAAAAGTAAAATCAAAAGGATACTGGTAAAATAACAGCACTTCAGAAAATAATCTGGGGGCTGTAATGTAAATATGAGTCTGCAATGTGCTACCATTAAAGAAAAAAGACAGCGTCACTGTGAAGTGTATTAATAGGTGTGCAGTACATCTGACAGGACAAATTATCTTTCTGAAAGGGGTTGAGGAAGCCAACTCTGTTTGGTCTCAAACTGAAGACAGTCCAGAGGAAAATTACAAAATATTAGAACATGTAGAAAGTTAGAGATGGGTATAGAAGTTGGAAGAACACTTGTTTAAGAAGATAGAAGTAAATGATCTCTTTATGTGGTAAGTGTTGCTGTGAAAAGGACAAAAATATTTCCTTCTTTCTGAGGGAAAAAACCCCAATCATCTAAATTACTCACGAAGTTTGGGTTCAATGTTGGACAAAACTTTCTAAAGTGTTACGGTTTATATACTGAAATATACATGTTTTTATATACACTGGGACAATAATGTCCCAAATTTAGCATTTGGAACAAGATACCTACCTAGTGGAAGTATGGAATCTCTTCCATATGTAGGTTTGATAGGCAAGATTATTATAGTTAACCTCTCTAATCTTAGGGAAGTGGATTGTATCATGACATCTGGTAAGCTTTTTTACTTCTAGCAAAAGTAATCCAGTGATTTCTTTCCTTATATTACTGTGAATTCATCACTGTAGCTGTATGAAGGAAACACTAACTTTATACTGTCCCTATTGTTTTTCCTCTTTCCCAAAGGGACTGTGTGTGGGCCCTCAGCAAACACTAGTTCTACGTTTGCCGGTCTATTTTGTGGAGTCTGCCATTAGTGCAATATCCAGAAATGAAAATAGATAAGTTACTGTAATGGGAATTTCATTTGTCTGTCCTGCCAGGACTGCTGTGGCTATTTATTGTGAAAAGCACAGGGCCATAAATACAGCTAACTCTTTCCTTTACACTGTGAAGAAGAAGAAAAGCAATGGTATGAAGAGAATGGACAACAAAGGCACATGAATATTTCTTAAGCGTGTTTGAGGAAGAGAGGGAAAGATCACACAGGTAGAGAGATTGGTAAGGAAGGAGAGTAGCAATGTATGAATAGGAGCACCAAGGGAGAGACAAGGCATATGAAGGGCAGAGAAGATATTTGAAGTGAAAGATATCATTCAGGAATGTTTGTGTGAGTGAAGAAATGCCAGCAATGGTGGAAAAAGGCTTTGAATATTTATGAGTAAGCTGCGGGCAGAAACATACAAGAGGACGGTCAGAGCCTCATGAGACATATAAGAAGGAAAAATAAAATAGAAAAGAATTTAAATCTCCATACAGAGCACTATTTGTACTTATGTGTGTATGGGATTATGATAGAGATTAAAGAAAAGACAAAAAAGCAGCAAGGATGAAAGGGCAAGTAAACAAGTAAAGAAGGAAGAAAGCAGAATAAAGAAATAGCAGAGAAATGGGAAGTGTTTGTTGAAGTGCTTGAGTGATTCAAGTCATGTACTTTATAAGCATCTTGCAGATTTTTATCTTTATCAAATACCGTTATGATTTTTATATTCTTGCCTATGGCAGTTACCAGCAGTAATCAATAAACAGTGAGCTGGTTTGTAGGGAAGCAAAATTTAAAAGGGAAAGTTTTAGTTCTAAAACTTTTAGCCTTTTAAAAAAGGCAGGAAGAGATCTGTCTCTCTACTGTGTTACCAGTCAGCCCATATACCATCAGAGTTTCTTAGACTCTAGAATGTTTCTTTTATGGATGACTGTAGTCACAGGTTTGCAATGAATAAATACCAGAATCTGACATAGAGATGATACATTCCCATGTCCAGCTTTGAACACAGGGCAAAAATCTTTCACTGTTCTGTTTACCAATTATGAATAGAAATTCATATGATAAATAATAAAAAGAAAATATTACATGTTGTTCTTTCTGCGCTTTGTGTTGCTTAGCTGCAGATAGTACCAGCTGGAACTTTTAAAAAAGAGAGCTTCATTACAAGATATAACAACCTGCAAGGAATGATGGTAGATACCACATATTTCACACTGTTACATTTAGTTGTGGTTTGCAAAAGATTTTCTAAACACCTTGCCTTTCATTCATGGAATGAGATTTTCATAGACGTGTCCATATGAATTCTGTTTGTTTGAAAGGTCCTACAGGATGTGAAGGCAATGAGCAAGTTTAACAGCATAATGGGGATTATTACACTGAATATATATTCCTGTAAGGATCATGTTCATATTGCCTGTGTTCAGGTATCTGTTTACCCAAGGTTCACTGTAGGTATAAGGTTATCCTGTCAGGAAGTAGAACTGACTTACACTGTCAGTGCACTTCACTATGTTGTCTTGCAGTTCCATCAATGGCTTTATAAAGAACCTAAGTAAGGATAACAAGAAATGACAGTGTAAAACCTCACACATAGTTGTAGAATCACAAGAAAAATGCTTAGAGTCATAAAAACCAAAATATTTACGAATATTTGATTCATGTATGGTTGGGGTTTTTGACAAAGAGCCAGTGAAGTCAGAGAGCAAGAAAATCTGAAAGTGTAAAATTTTCTTTTAAAGGAAGTTTTAAATTGAATTTCTAATTCATAAAACCATAATATCATAGAATAATTTAGATTCAATGAGACCTTTATAAGTCATGTCCAACTCTGTACAAAGCAGAGGAAACTCAGGTTACTCTGGTGCTTGCTCAGGGAGTTATGAATCAACTTAGCATCATTTCCTCGTCTGCAATGTGATTTCTCTGTCTCAGGGAGCTATTTTGAGGGTAAAATCTCTTCTGTGAGGCATTTTTCAGGCTTTCAGTTATTTTGGTCTCTGTCGAGACAACACCCATTTCAACAAGTAAAGCAGGTATCTCCTAATCTTTTGAAGGAAGGAGTGGTGGTGAAGAGAAATAGGAACAGAAAATAGAATTCTGTAGCTGAATACTGAGAGGAATACATTTGAACAAGAGAGAACATAGAACAAGAAAGAGAAATGGCTCCTCTGGAACCATGGAAGAAAATCATAAGTTATCAAAAAGATCTCTTTTTTGATAATAAAATTTTTAGGAATGTGAGTTATTATTGGGTTAGTGAAGAAGAGGTAAAAATGCACTGAAACAGTCAAGTCCTTACTTGTTTACTCTGGGAGACTGTTCACATGAAACTTTATTTTCTTTGCTTTATGACAATTTTCATGCTGCTTTTTTCTCTCCCACTCTTGATGCCTTGTCTCCATGCTTTCTGATTTTTTACTTTCTTGCAGAGCAAGAAAGGCCCATTCAAGCATCAAGTCTATGAAAAACTACCCTAAATGTTTTTCTCAAATTAGAGGATTCTTTACAGCCAAAAGCTTACAAGCAGTCCATCTGTCCTTTGGACTGTGCTGGTGATAATTCACTGAATTTACAGTAGGGTCTGAATGGCAGTCCAGTGATTCTTGTAAGATTTTAACAATCTCATTCATTTTTACAAGGTTTCCTGTGTTTGATTCATATTGGTATTAGGTAAGAGAAGAACACAGTACATGAAACAGAAGAAGTGACACAGAGCAGTGTCAGGTGAGTCTGACAGATTGGAGGAGGAAGACATGAGGAGTACAGAGAGAATACACAAGCATAGCTAAATGACTGAAAGTAACCAGGTTTTCTGAGAAATATTGAAGGATTTGGTCAAGAAAGACACAAACAAGTGTCTGTCATAAATATTATGTTTCAGGGGTATTTAAAGGTCTAATTAATAGATGGCTTCTACAATGTAAATACAAAGGCCTCAATAGCTGTATATCAATTTGAATTTTAAATGGAAAATAAATATTCCAGGTATTGTGTTGGCCAAACCCAGCTGGAAATTCCACATCAAGATGGCTTAAAATAGGCATTTTTAAAATTACTTTATTAATTAACATCCCCATATCAACTGTACTTAGAACCTGTGTCATTTGTTTCATTGTCCACAAAAATGAATTTTATATTTTCTATTTTCAGCTTTCAACATACTTAGTACATTTTTTCCCATATGTTTATAGTGTAAATGAATGTTGGAAGTGTTATGTGGGGAAAGATAAGTCTTCACAATTGGAGTTTTGAGAGAAATAGCATTGTGTTTGGCAAAAGTAAACCTAAGACTGGAATTTCACAGATGGATTGGATGTATCTGGCAAAAAGAGTACCAGTAAAATAGATAGGAATGTTAATATTTAAATATCATTGGTGAGTGTTGGAGTTCTGGTGAGTGTTTCAGAGTTAATTAGCAGTGTCACTAATGAAATCACTGCACCTCTTAAAACTATTTTGCTTCAGTCTTAGGAAAGAAAATAATTATTATGCTTGACATACACATTCAGGAATATATTTACTCTGACAGCATAATTTCTTTAATTACTTACTTCTGCATGAATTAAAGTTTAGGTTCTAAAAAGCAGTTCTACAGCTTTAGTAGCCCAAGAACTGGAGGAACTTCCCTCAAAACCATCAGACATATATGACTTCTTAAGATCATTTATATCATATACATATTTATACTTTATACCATATACATATGAGCTTTTTGTTTAAGAAGAGCTGAGAGGAGAGCTTAGAGAAGAAAACCTGCATGTTTCTCGTGAAGGGAGAGTAGTGCTAACAAAAGAAAATGTGTTCTAAAAGGACACACTTGAAAATACATCTGGAGAGACTAGCCTTCAAGAAAGAGGTTTCTTAAGGTTGAGGTTATTTTTATAACTCTGCAATACAGATACACCCAAAGTGACAGATGCATATCCGATAGAAACAGTTATTCCAGTGAGAGAGGAAAAATCACACACACAGAGTTCAGTTTCTCTGTATCTCTATTCCTTCAACTACAATCTGTTTGTTTTCCTTTTTTATTGTCAGTCTTCCACGTTAGGATTATCTTAGCATGCTTTTGCTGTAATTGTCATTTGGGAAGTAGTCGTACAGTCCAAGAGGACTATAAAATAATGCACACTCTAATTAAAGACTAGCATAAGGTTCCATTTGCAATTTCAGCTTTTTATCTTGAATGCTGGTGGCCTAATAAGAAACATTACATTTAGAAATGCAGCTTTTAAGTGCAAGAATATTAGAATGTGGCTGAATATTTATAGTCAGAATTATCCCAAAGTAAAAATTTGGGAAGGTGAAGGGAAGAAAAGATTCAGAAAATGAATTCTTTGGAATAGTAGGGCAGACATATTTACCAGGATGTTGCTGTCTGAAAATGCATTGCATACTAACAGAATCTAGTTGCACTGTATAGATGATTTTTACATGTCTTTGGGGAATGTAAATTTGGACCTGACTCAGTTTTCCTGTTCCCAGGCTCCTCTGAATAAAGAATGTTCAGTTCTTCTGCTTTTAACACAGTGTACTTCTTAATTAGAGCACCGTGAACATTCTCTTCTTTCTCTTACAGGTGGTTTTTAATTTATATTCCACAAGGAGAGGATAGGAAATTATTTTAAAGTAATTAAGCTGAAACCAAATTTTGCCTTGTTAACTTTTTTCCTCAGTCAAGCTTCATGGCCACCTTGGCTGTTCTTTGCAATTCCAGTGGCAGTCATGACCTTAGCAACAAAAACTTAGTTACCATGAAATATGTGGAAAAGGATGAAGGTGCTGGTGTAGATTGTCAAGAAGAAAAGGATAGATCTGATGATGCACTACAATATTACTCCAGTATTTTGGTGGGGATAACCTCATATAAAGAGTCACATTTCAAACCTATCTGTATATATGCTGTGTGTGTGTGGAGTTATTAAAATAGATTTAAATTAATTATGTTTCTAGCGCACACTAGTCAAGGAAAAAAGACAGGAAGATCAGGGGGCTGGAACTAGAGGATCTTTAAGGTCCCTTCCACTCTAGGCCAATCTATGATCCTGTGATTCCATTAAAAGGTGAGACACAACCGATGGTTATTAGCTTTGAAAAGTCTGTGTATACATGGCTCCTGGTGACAGTGACACTGTCAAGAAAGTGAGATAAGTAGTCCAGTTTTACATCTGTATTCTGCAGAGAGCATATATAAAGTAGTTAGATTATGCTGTAGACTTTTATCGACTCTTACTTTTTCAGTTTAGTGTGACCTAAACTGAGCTGAGGTGCAGCAAGTCATGCAAAATTTACTGAAGATTTTTGTAACACACACCACCTACCTGCACCCTCTTCCAGCCCAATTCTGCTCTGTACAAAGTGTAAATACAAATATGGTCCTCGTACTTGTGATGCTTTGTACTATCTTTCTCCAAGAAAGATATTATTTATATGTTTTTAATGTATATATCTTCTAATCTTCCTTAATGCAGAGCTTTTTATCTTTCCTCTGCCTGGATTTTTCTGGTCTTCTCAATTTTATTTTCACCTAACTTCTGCATTGCAAGACACTTCATAAAAGCACAAGAACTGGCTATACAGAATTTCTGTATCATTGAGGAGTCTTCCAGTAGAAGTCCGATGCGTATGTTCTTACTTATGCATAACTGAAGAAGAAGCAAAATTATGCTTAGACCTTGAGCTTGAGAGAAGCTTCAAAATAGCACTCATACTTTCAGGTTGAAATTTTAAAGGAACCTATGGGATTAGAACACTTATTTCCCATTATTTTTTAATTGGAACTGGTCAAACTGTACCCGCAGGCATTTTGGAAAATACTAGTCTTACACATTATCTGTTTCATTGTCCTGTGTTGGAAAGTATGAAATAAGAAATAAATAAATTAAAAACAGGAGAATTAGAAAGAGACTCACTAATATATATATAATTGGTTTTAAAAGTGCATTTACTTTTTGTTTAGTTACTAAGTTATTACCTGAGATTTACACAGGATTTACATTAATTGATTGAAATTGCAGTTGTCCAACTTAACTGCTCTGAAAACCTTTCTTAATCTTCATATTATTTCTACTGTTATTGTGTTCAATCACTCATAGTGAAAATTCACCTTCTTCATGTAAATAGTGGGCTTTGTGAGGCAAGGGGCCTTTAGCAGACTTTTAAACCTTCAGCTGTCACTGACCCGAGGGCAGATGAAAACATTTGTAGCTTTTAGAAAGTTTCTCACATTTTGTTACACCAGGCATATGTTTGCCAGGATGAATAGAATTTCTGGAGGACAGAGGATGACAAAACAGCATCATTAGAAATAAGTTTTTTTCATCTTAACACGTTAAGATTGCTATTCTGTGAGAGTCTGTCAATGTGCTTGTGCACACACGTGTGTGTGGAGAGAGAGAGAGAGAGAGAGAGAGGGAGGGAGAGGACAGAAGGCAGAGTTCCAGATTATCTTAAGAAACATATTATGATGTCTATTTCTTCGTTACCAGAAGTACCCAGAGAGCTGGCAGAATGTAGAGTGAGAGGTGGAGTCCTGAGACAGAAACTTCTTGCTTTTTTCAAACCCATAGGTGCACTTAACTCCAAACATAGGATGTTCATCCATGTTTAGTATTGAACAAAACGAGTGTGAAATGTATGTATAATATCCTAGTGTGAAAATATATCTAAATATGGATTGAAACAATGGAGGTTAGATTAAAATAGAAGTAAAAATTTTCTTCTTAATTCTTTGAGAAAGTTCTGTTTCACTAGGCCTGTC
This sequence comes from Peucedramus taeniatus, assembly GCA_013400575.1. NCBI lineage: Eukaryota > Metazoa > Chordata > Aves > Passeriformes > Fringillidae > Peucedramus > Peucedramus taeniatus. The sequence continues at coordinate 22,864 of WBNO01030982.1, forward strand.
TTGTCTGGAACTCAAGTCTGTAAGTTTACCATTTTTTTTTAATCAAATAAGAGAGCTTGTCTATTCTTCAATTATGATTACAACTTGAAGACTGGAGTGCATAAAATAATTTAATTGGGATTTTTTTTATTTTTTGTTTGCGCTTCATTTGTTTTACCAAAGTGATGTTAACATACATAGAGTTGTAGTCTATAGATTTCTAAGTACAAGACTGATGGAGAGAGATTTTTACAAGAGCATATAGTGATAGGACAAGGGGGGATGATTTTGAACTGAAGGAGAGTAGGTTTTGATTAAATATTAGGAAGAAATTATTTATTGTGATGCTGGTGAGGCACAAAAGCAGGTTGTTCAAGGAAATTATGAATGCACCATGCTTAGAAGTGTTCAAAGCCATATTAGATGGGGCTCTGAACAGCTTGATCTAGTGGAAGCTATCCCTGTCCATGGCAGGAGGGGTTGGAACTGGGTAATCTTTAAGGTCCCTTCCAACACAAACCATTCTATGTTCATATGAACTCTAAGCTTTGTAGTTGTTTTTCTTCCTTATTTAATGTAATTCTGAGCAAAGCTTATAATTGAAAAACTAAAATTTAAGGGTTAAAAAATCTAAGTGTCCACAAAACACATAAATGATCAAAAGTCTAAAGAAAATAGCTGATTTTATATTTAGATGAGGAATTCAAATACATCTGTAAATATATGATCATAAAGGAAATTCTCATGGACCATAAGTAATAATCAAATGACTTATGAGCCTACACAGACTCATACAAGACTTGGAAATTTCCAGGAAGTATACTGCAAGTAACCTATGAATTAAAAATAATTTTATTAAAAATTCCACTCCAAAAAAGGGTAAAGCAGACAGAGTCACTTCCAGCATTCAGCTTGATGTGCTGTAGAGTTATTTAATTGTTTTCAATTGAACTAACTTTTACTACCAAAGGACTTGTTTCAGTAAATTTGTATGTGACTTAAATAATTTCTTACAGCACAGTACAATGAAATACTTGAGTAATGCATCAGAGAACAGATTAGTGTTTATGTGATGAGAGAAGCAATAATAATGTTGAAAACTGAGTTTGGTTTTTTTTTGTTTTTTTGGTTTTTTTTATTATATGAATATCAGGTAAGTGCAAAGTCTGTAGAACCTAGGCCTTCAGTCTCAAAATATTACTTCTGTATTCAAAAGGGGTTCTGATGTGTATTAAGGGAACTGTTTCATTCTGGTACTTTACAAATACTTAAAATGTTTAAGCCTTTTTTCTAATCTTGCTGTACAGTTCCTTGGATTTTTACTCACTTTTTTAAATCAGAATGATACAGGTAACGTGGTTTGCTGACACATATCACATACACAGAACTTTTTAAATTTAAAGTATTATTACTGGATACTTAGTTTTTTTTTGGAAAATTTCAAATTACTGGACAGTACTCATGCAATGGCATTGGCATCATGGTATCAAACTGGCACTGTGGAGTTTGCAAGTATTCCGGAAATCAACATATGTCAGAGAAAAGATCCCAAATATTTTAAATTTAATTTTAAATTAAATTTGGTTAAATTTAATGATGATAAATACAAGTACCATGCTTGGCAAAGAGGTTATATGGGCAGTTACAAAAAAAGGAAGAGCAACACAAGAAAAACTACAGAAAACTATAAATATGTCATAGTCTGAATTAAGGTTTATAAGAGGTTGCCAAAAAAGGCAAATGTCTTTCTGGGAATGGCTCATGGAAAACTGACAGCTCTGAGTGATATTTTTTCTTCCTTCCTCAGTCTTTGCAAGGCTTCATATAGAAATTAGGTTTGAGCACCATTCTCTAAGAGAAAACAAACAGGAAAAAACAACAAAGTGGTCAGAGATTTAAAAGCAGATGAGAAAAGCTTTTGTCTTGAATTGAAAATTGGATTTGTATAGCCTAGAAAGAAAGATGGTGCAGAGGACATGGTAATCACCTCTATGAAAATGTACAAGTATCATGAAAATAACACATTTATCCCTCATCACTGTGGGATAAATTTGACTTAATTTAAACTCAAGACAGCTAGGTTAGACATATTTTTTGCCTTGCTGTAATAATATGTAAATGTTGGAAGAGGCTGCTTTAAAAAGGCCATGAAAATTAAAACTTAAGAATGTTTCAAGTTACTCCTGCCTGAAAGCAAAGTAGATTGACCAAATTACTGACACAGTAGTTATCTTTTTGATGAATTAAGGCAATCAGCCTTAGAAAAAAAGCAAATTGGTATTTGATCAGGGTTTAAATATGTATAAAAGTTTTTTACTACTTCCAGCCCTTGAGAAGGAATACAGGACAAGGAAATATTTACATTTCTGCAGTACATAGATCAAATTTGGTTTTTTAGATATAAGTTGCTTTTTTTTTTTCCTCCATCAGGGAAGATCATCACATGATGTGAAGTTTTGTGGGCTTTTGTGGAACACATTAGTGTGCTGACTAATGGGACTACTCTTTGAAACACTAGTACGCTCTTGTTTAATTTTTGCAGACAGATGATATATTTTTCTCTAGCTCCTCGAATTAAAACCTTTTCATTTAATGATTAAAAATGTACTTGCTTGGAATGAGATGAGCTAGCTGTTCTGAGAATATGATGACAATAATACAATTGTGATGTAATTACAGCATATACAGCTTCGGGAAGTGATCTCATTTTCTGAAAGCAGTGGGTCCTCATAACAGTTCCCAGTACAGTCTCTAAACTTACTGTTACAGATGGGAAAAGGGCATCACAGTCTTTCACCTTTCTGATATTGCCTCTGCCTGTTCTCCCATTTTTTGGGAGGCATTTTGTTTTGTGTGGTGAATGGAAGAAGTAATGTCTTCCCTGTTCAGAGGGGTTGGTTGGGTTTGTGACATCCATCTGAAGGCCACTTTCCTATTGCTCCATAATAAAGAAAGAGAAGATAAAAAAATATTTTAAAAAAACCCAAAGAAAGAAAACCACCAAAAAGTCCCAAAAACCAACCAACAACAACAACCCCAAAGCAAAGCAAAAAAAAAAAAACAACAACAAAAAACTAAAAACAAGAACAACAACAAGGAGAAAGATAAAGACTGATTAAAAATTATGAGTCAAACTAAATGGGGGAATATCCTTTTTAGATGTAGGCCAGAGATTGATTGGATATGGTAAAGATGAAGTATCAGTGCCACTAAGAGAAAGCAGGAAAAACGATACTGTCTGAGAACATCATGATTGGAACAATGGAACGAAGAAATAGTGAGGTAATAGGATGAGATCAAGAAGTGGAACTATGAGACTTATTACTGCTTGACTGAATTGGGAGGAAATATCCTTTGTCTGGAAATTGCCTGGTATATGTTAAAACAGCATGGGCAAAATTACTGTGCAGCACTGAAAACAGTTTTTGATTCCTTGCAGGAGAAATCAGGAAATCCTGCATCCACTGAAATTCAAAGGGGTGTGTGTGACATAATTACAACCAGAGATGTGAGTTCCCCTAGTTTATTAAATATTTGCCTATAGATTTGTTAATCATAAAACTAGTCCTAGATTCTCATTCACAAATATTGCTGTAAATCTGGATCCTGTCAATTTTATTCATAGAGTCAATCCTGTAATTTTATAGAATGGTATTAAATTCTTGACAAGACAAACACAATTCAAACTCAGAATAAGCAGAGATTCCCTAATATGAGGAATCCGCCTTAGTGGCATTTTTTTATGTAGCCTAAGGATGGATCACAGTTATGACCAAATGGCTGCTTGCTTTCATCAGCTGCCTATAGAGTTTCTTTGTAGTTGATCTGACCCCAGGAATAGTACAGGGATGGAATTGTTGCATGGCTGATACACATCTCAACGTGTTCACCCTTAGAAGCACGTATATGATGACTTATATCAGTGTGGTTATACCTGTATTGTCAAGCACTTAAACTGATCAATTTTTTATAATGGAAGAGGCAAAGCACCCACTTGCCAGATTTTCTTGCATTCTTCTATGAGGCTATATAAGATACAGTATATCTGCCCACTTTTTCACCAGCAGGTTAATGTTGTGCACTTCCCCCACCTTCAGAGGTAAAACTCCTAGGCAGGCACCAAATAGTCAAAGGAAGATTTGCCTTTGTCTAATTTTAGTTTTCAACTAAAGGGATGTCTCTTCTTTCACAGTGATTTTACTGTGATTTTTTGCCTAAATCAACAGTTGCTGAGAGAATATACTTGGTAAATTATGCAATCTGATGCCAAATTTTAAATTGCAGATACAATCTAGCAGTTAAAGCTCTGAAAAAGGATTATAAGTGAAGGCTGGGTTTTATGACTATATTAGGCTTCTTTATGACAGGAGTAGAATAATACCAGATTAAAAAATATTTAGAATGGTGCAAGAAGTACATTGTAGAAAAATTTATCCCTAATTCTTTATGAGTAATATGTAGAAGTCCTCTCCATCCTTAAAACTCAGAAACATTAAATGCCTTTCACAAAATTCAAGCAAATATAAACTTGTGCCTAATTTGCTGATACTGGATGTAAACTTGTTAGGGAAAAATTCTTGGTTTATGTATCTGTTTTCAAGGGAGCAACAAAAGCCCCTGGTTAAAGGGGTCTGGTTTTGTCCAGAAGAGTTCACTGGTCTGTTGAGGAGTATGAGCCAAGATCTGAGCACAGGCAGGACAGTGCTCTCCCTGAACAGCACTGCTGCAGGAAGGCAGGCCCATGAGAGGAGCAGCATCCATCAGCAGTCCCCTATAAGATAAGATCATTGGGTCAAGTCTGGGGTGCTCGCAGGGATCCCTTCAGGAGTGACAGGAGACAGGGCTGGATGCAAGGCTGCTACAGCACATGTTCCAGGTCTATGCTGGACCAGGACAGCAGGAGGGAGTCTGGGCTCAGGGACACCTTCACAACAGGGCAGGGCTGTGTGTCCTGGCATGAGCTTTGTGAAATCTCCAAGCCCATAAGAAGAGTGGCTGGGTGAAGATCCAGGTGAGGCTGCTTAGGGTAACTAAAGCCTGTTAATGTACTCTGGGCCCTTGTGTAAATCCAGAGTAATCCAATTCACTTCAAAGCATAAGCAATGGAATTTGCAGTAATCAGTCTCACTCAGTCAAATTTTCAAGCCTGCTATGTACTAAGAAATGGTTTCAAAAAATTATGCATCATTTAATAAATATTTATGTGGCTCGTTATTGTGTGAAATAAGTATTATTGATGGATTCCAAATATTAAAACAACTCCCACTGGATATTTAAAAAATATTAAATTATCAAATTATATTAATATTAGAAATGCTGCAACATGGAAATTTATGGTATTTGTGAAGTCATATTTTACTCCCATTAATACTCAGTATTTCATAAAAAATTCACACATATTTTATCCCAAAGAGAGTTTTACTGATTCTTGTTCTAAATTAAAACATCAAAATTGCAATTCATTCCATATATGAAGGCCACATTAAGACACATGTGAAGGTATCTGGCTATGCTATCTAGATTGATGCTCAGCACAATTTGCAATGGCAGGTTAGGTTCTAACCTAACCATTGTTCATTAAACAATGCTTTTGGACCTACCTATGTGGTTTCTTTCTAAAATCCATCTACATCTTTATTCACCTTAGCTCTCTTTATTAGACCAGTGCCTTCAAACATAATCTTTATAAAGTAATTTAAAAACTCCTATATTTTATGCATGGCCTGATAATTTTCTGATATACTTCTGACAATATTTTCTTTTGTTGCCTTTCAGTGCTTACCCTTTACTTTTTTCTCTGATTGAACATTTTCCAAGGCTTGCTCTCTGTCCCCAACAGAGTTTTACATGCTGACTAATTTCAGAAATTTAACCAAGCATTGAAGCTACAATAGAATATGAATAATGCCTGAGAGTTATTTGGACTAATTAATGCACATACTGGAGAGCTGAAACCAGAGAATTGTAGAATATTTTGGGTTAGAAGGTACCTTAAAGATCATCCTGTTCCAACCCCCACCCTGCCCCGTCATGGAGAGGGGCACTTTCATTGGCCCAGGTTTCTCCGAGTCGCATCCAGCCTGGCCTTGAACACCTCTAGGGATGGGGCATCCACAGTTACTCTGAGCAATGTGTTCCAGTGTCTCACCACCCTCACAGTAAAGAATTTTTTCCTAATATCTAACCTAAACCTAGCGTTTTTCAATTTGAAGCCATTTCCCGTTGTCTTGTCACTACATGCCTGATGTATTTTTTGGGCCCTAGGCAGTCGTGCCATACTTGACTGGTTGGTGCCACTGCCAGGGAGATATTTGAACCTTTATTGCAACAGACTTTTTTCATTGATTGATGTAATACAAGAAGTTTTCTGTCTTCCAATGTAATTTGCATTTCATAATCCCCAGCACATACCTTATGAAAAGCAATTAATGGGATATTTTTCAATCAAAGTTATTTTCAGGTTCAGACTCACTGTTCTATGTTACAGAGGATATGTTTCTGAAAACCTTTTCAGATTAATTTATGCAATTGCAAATAAATAAGTCCACTAGAGGGCAATACCATTGTTAATGTAGCTGAAATAACAACATTTAATTCTGATTTTAAAAAATTTAAGTGAATAAGGAAAAGCACAGGGAACCATTTAAGTGACTGGGTGTTTGACTGACTCCAGACTGGGAACACTACTCATTCTTCAGTTTTCAGCTTCTTCAGTTTTCGCATCCCAGGCACACAATTGAACACCCTGGTAAACAGATGTACCGGCCCTCAGATATTCCTTTTCTCCATGAGGAGAAAGGGAAATGTCAGAAGGACAACTTTGTAAGCAGAGAATTTCAGGGACTCCATTTATGTAGTGTAATTCAGCCTGAGATATTAAGACCTTCAGTCTTTATCCTCAATAATAATTTCATGTCCTATTAGTTAAAATGTCCCGTACTTACATAAAGAAGTTGAAAAAGTAAAATCATCAAATCCCTTTTTGACCTGCAAGTTACCAGAAAGACTTACTAGTGTTTTTAAAGCTGTCCTTTAGGAGTTTACACTAAACCTTAAAGTATGAGAAGGAAAACATAAATAAGGAATCAGAGAAAAGATAAAAGAGTAGTTAAGAGTCTCTTTCAAAAATGTTTTGACTGTAAGGAATGGCAAGAAGAATATTTCTGAAGAAATATTCTGGCCATTTCCCACCTCGTTCCTCAGAGCTTTGCTGCAGCTTTCTAGCATGTATGTTTCACATCTGATGAAATGAGTAGTGATTTCTACAGTAAGTGAAAGCCTAATTTTAATCCATGGATTATACAGAAAGTGTACAAAAATGATAAATACAATACCATTTCAGACTTGATGGGAAGTTGCATGTGAGACAGCAGTGCCCTGAAGAGTCAGGAGGGTCAACCATGTCTTTGGGTGCATCAGGCACAGCATCACCAGCCAGGCAAGGAAGGGGATTGTCCCACTCTGCTCTGCACTGGGGCAGCCTCAGCTCGAGTGCTGGTTGCAGTTTTGGGCACAACAATATAAGAAAGATGTGAAGCACTTAGAGACTGTCCAAAGGAGGGCAGTGAAATAGCAAAGAGTCTTGAGGGGAAGCTGCATGAGGAGCAGAGGAGGTCACTTGGTCTGTTCAGCCTGGAGAAGACTGAGGGGAGACCTCATTGCAGTTCACATCTTTCTTGTGAGGGGAAGAGGATGGCAGGCACTGATCTCTTCTCTCTGGTGACCAGTGACAGGACCAGAGGGAACAGAATGAACCTGTATTAGGGGAGGTTTAGGTTAGATATCAGAAAAAGGTTCTTCACCCAGAGGGTGGTTGGTCACTGGAACAGGCTCCCTAGGGAAGTGGTCACAGCACCAAGCCTGACAGAGTTGAAGCATTTGAACAATGCTCTTGAGCACATGGTGTGACTCTTGGGGATGTTCTGTGCAGGGCCAGGAGCTGGACTCGATGATCCTTGTGGGTCACTTCCAACTCAGCTTATTCTGTGCTTCTGTAATTCTGTAATACGCATTGGAGTGCAAAGGCTAACAAAACCTTTGAAACTGTCTATTGGTGTCCTTCACCTAGATTTTTCTACTTTGATGCTTATTACCACAAAGGACACTACATGCTTTAGCATGTACATGTAGCATATGGCCCTGTATTGTCATGCTAAAAAAAAATCTGACTTTTCTTTAGGCTTTGTAACCATAAGAATTGATACATCAACTGGTCTGTTCACAACTAGAGAAGAGAAAGAGAAGCAGCAACTGATGCTCTTTGCAAACAATGCCAATGCACTCTCCAAGAGTTAGCGAGCATCAGAGACATTTTTTTAATTCCCTGCATGATGGTTGTCTGTTGTCTACAAAAAGTCATACATTAAAAAGAAGTCATAAAAAGAAATAATCTTTATGTCTTCATCGGTACTTTGAAGACCCTTCAGACTCAGGAACTCTGACAGCTCTGTTGCAAATTTAATTCCAAACAAAGCCTTTCATAACCAAATATTGCAAGTTTGTTTGGAAAAGGTTGAATTATGTTTAATAGAGAAAACATGAACTAAATTTGGATACTTTATAAAGTCTATATGTAGTTTTTTCTAAGTGCTATTCTGCTTGGTATTATAAGAAAATTGTCCTCTCCACAGAATGCTTTGCTCCAGGGAAAAATTGCCATTACCTGGGCACAGCAGCTAAGGAAATTTGAAGAAACATTACTCAGTAGCTGTGGCACAAGTAAGGTCTCTCATAGGTCTAGGCCTTTGAGGTAGAGGACATTTGGGTAGGAAATATGTGTTAAGTAGGACAACATTAACAAAAGGAGTGTGTTAGAATATTGTTCTGAGAAAAATAGTAACATGCATTCATTAGGAAACAAAAAATCCAGCTAGTCTATGTTCCATTATAAAACTAATCATGCAAATTAATTTGAGTAATGAAAGTAAAAATAAAATCTCTCTTTAAATTTCATCCTAGTATTAACCAAGCTTTAATTATTTCTCCAGTTGCTATATACACATGCACTTACGTGCAAGGTCTGAAATGGATTAAGGAAATAAACATGCATATGAAATTATAGGTAAATCAGTTTAAATGGAAATATGTTCCAGATGCCAAAGGAGATGCTGCTAAAATAACTGGGATGTGACGTCAAAGATGATGAGTAAATGTTGTTTAGTAGTAACATTGAATTAATCCTGAAAATAAAGTAACATTGATGTATGCTCCAGGAGGAATTCACAGAGGAAACTGTAAACTAGAAGGTCTTAACTGTTGCACTAGATGGATGGGGAAATATATTCTGCTTGAGCCTTCCCTCTGGCACACCATAGGTGCCCTATTATGCCAGGGCTGCTGAATTCCCTCTGCCTTCTGATAGGCATGTGGAAGCCAGGGAAATAGAATATGAAACCATCTTTTCCTTCTACCCAGGTAAATGTCAAGATAAGTCTGTAGCCTCTCCCATTTTTTCCCCAAATGTACTGGAACTGCAAAATCATTTTATCTGCATCAATTCTGATTTATCCTAATCACCTCTAGGTAGTATGTACATAAGAAAAAAAATCTAAATATTAAAACTCAGATTGGAAAAGCCTAGATGGATTTTATCTCCAGAATGTCCAAGTGAGACATGTGCTTTACCTAATGCAGTGAATATTGGTGTCAGGGCCCCAGCCCCTGGACCCAAGAAAGCAGTTGGACCTTTCTGATCCTTGGAAATCAGCTTCTGAGCAAGTTTTCACTAATAATAACTGTAAAGCTTTCAGAAATAATAGGAGTCTGAATTTAAAACCTTGAAGAGATAAATTCCACATCCAGCTGTGAACATGTTGTTCACTTAACCTTAGATATTTCTTAAACCGTCATGTCCAGTGCTGTAGATCCAGGTACAGCATAGCTGAAACAAGTCCCACACTTTATTACAATGAAATCTTTGTCTGTTACTGTGTTCTCACATATTCAAAATTAGGTTCATTATAAGAATGAATATAGGATTCATTATTTCATTATAAGAATGAATATAAGAATACTGTTAAATGATATGTGAAGTCTTACCTCTCAAGAACTATATGCTGCTGACTTTAAAACTACATGTTCACTCCCCATGATAGAAAGGCAGGATTGGTGGGAAGGTGTCATGCCAGCAACAAAAGGCAATACTCGCTCTTAGGTGAGTGACATCCTCTTCTGTGGACACCTCAGTAACTCAGTGAACATTCAGTGAACTCAGAGCCTCTATTCTTTGCATATGGAAACTTTTCAAATTAATCCTTCAGCAACTTAGAAGAAATATTATTTTCACCATGTTTTTAAAGGGATTTTAAACACTCTAACCAAGATCAGAATCCAAGTAGCAGAAATAATATATAATCTTATTAATTTTCTGTTAGAAGATTGAGGTTTTTTTGGATTTCTTCCAAATATCCCTTATAAGGCAATTTTAAGTGGATTAGTGGGTTCTTTTTGGAGTTGCTAACATTTGCCAGGAGGTGGAGTAGAAAAAATTATAATCTCCACAGCTTTCTTCTTTGTCAGTGAGAAATGTTCCTCTTTTAACTTAACGGGCTGAACTTCCTCTAGAAGAAACTTTCTACACAGGTTATATAAGAAGCCAAAGCATAGACATAATTATGTGTATAACTATAATAAAATATATTTAGAATAAATTGTTACATTTTTTTTCTTTCTGAGGATGAGCCCAGACATGTAGGCCTTCTCTAAATTTTATATGATTTTCCGGAAGTCTGAAATTGTGCTATTATGTATGGTGGTTAGATTATTAAATAATGTATTTCTAGAAAATCAGAACTAATATCCAGTGAATCATAAACAGGATGGTTATGGTCCAATTTTGTGCTTGAATCAGATTATCTGCTAATTTTCTTTGTCTGAAAAGTATACCTAAGTTTTCTCGAGTACCTATCCTAGCCAATAAAAAAACCTTTGGTGAAAAAGTATAAGGAAACGTTGATTTATAAGCTAAAGTATTCCTTCAGGATATTTTCTTTTTGTTTCCGTGTCTTCCTTTTCTCCATGTGTTTTACCAATTAGTTTCCCTCAGAAAATTAAGGCAAAAAAGGACATTGGCTTAGTTAGAGATTCTTCCTTTAAATTTGTTCTTCAGGAAGATGTATCCATGAGGAGGTGACACTGAAAGATTAAAAAAAATTCTGTCAAGAATTCTTGATACCTTGTAGTTAATGCTCCTCAAAAGCGCCTGTAGTTTCTTGCTGCCAAAATAATTGAAGGTTTCTCATGTCTTTGTCATGACCAGATTTTTGTGTCTAAGGCACAAGAAACCCGACAAATAAGATAAGAAATGTGGGCTGAAACCTTAACGCGGAGAGATACAGAGGATGTCCAAAATGTGATTATCTGTGTCCAGATCTTACAAAGCACTGCCTTTCCTTATGCAGCCCTCTAAGGTTTTGTAAAGTCAGTCACAAAGACAGACTGAGATTTGCCAGTGTGCCCTGCTCTGAAAATGTACAATAACTATCAGTGCAGTTTAACTGGGGTCTGAACTGCTTGGCATGGTAAAAAGTCTGATCTCAACAGTCAAAATACTTTTATTTTTTTAAGTTTTGCTAATTCACATTTTCATGTCATTAGAGGTCATGAAAGGAATATTCTCTGACTTCTTATTTCAGTTTTCTAGTATGAATTGTTTGGGAATTCTTTAAAGGTATTGTGAGTAATAGGATGAAAATAATCACTATTTTCTCTCTTGATGGGCCTCTACTATTACTTCCAAAATGAAAGGCGCAAATAGTAGCAATTTTTTATAAATTTAAAGTTTTTTCAATCAGGTATTGAATTATGCAATGAATATCCTTGGGCCATTATACTCAAGTGGCCTCAAGTCCACTATAAAATAACATTATTTTTCCAAATTCCTTCTAGAGAAGTGTCAGAATAATGCAAAAAATAATATTTCTGAGCAAGTTGCTCTGATTTAGATCCACTGACTGTGTCACTTTGGATGACAAGTGACTTTGGTGATTGTCCTTGAATAGAATTTTGCGTGTTCATGTTTAAAGAAATGTTCATTTCACTTTATATACAGATTTCTTTTCAAGGTAGAAAGTAGCTGTGTCATGCTAATGAAATGGAACTAATTTTAGTATTTCTGTTATATTTTCACTAAAGCGTGTACATTATTATGAACAAAGTAACAGGTAAAGCAGCTTAAATGTTTGTTTTTCTCCCTTTTCCCCATAGTACTTAGTTAAAATAGTAATAAAAAGAAAAAAAATTCTCAGAACAATGGTATCTGCATTTGCCTGATAATGAGACAATTGTGTCTCCACAGACTGAAACTTGACATCTCAGCTTAACAAATGGATGATAAGGAAGTTTAAAATGCTTTTATATATCATCCTATATTCTTATCTTGGCTTTTTTCATTTCCTATTCTATTTGCTAAAGATTAAATGTAATAACATCTGGTTTTATTAATTGTCTTTCACATTCCAAGTACCCTGAAGTATATTACAAAATATTGAGACACAAGCTGGTCTTTTCAATGAATGTGTAAGAAAGAGTACAGTCTGGTAAAAGAAGGGGGGTGCTTTGCTTATCTTCTTTGGTGTGATGTGCATTGACCTCATGCAGAACTCTCCTTAATAATAACTGTAGGCAGAGTTTTGCAAGAGGAGGACTGCTTGAGCAGGCAGTCCAAGTGTTATCCCTCCCAAGGAAAAGGATATAGCTGAAGTATCAGTGGAACTTCTGTTCTAACCTCTCAGATCAGCCTGTCAGATTTTTGTCTGAAGTACAAATTTAAGGGAAGAATAGAAAAAATGCAGCCAGAGAACTGCATATATCTCCTTTCTCATCTCCAGTCACTTTTTTCCCCCATACAAAATCAGGGCAAATAAATATCCAGCTAGATGCAGAGTAATGTATTTTGATTTTAGGTATCAATGTCTATATCATAAGAGAATAAAACAATAGGCATCCCTTGTTTGGGAAAGGACCTCCTGACATTTTAAACTGTCACAGATTCATATATACCAATATCAGTTAATTGTTGTAGCCCATATTTCCTGAAATTTCTGCAAAGTGTTTTGAAATATCAGACACAAGAAACCTTTAAACAGTACCATGTAACCTAACAACTTTGGGCAGCACCACCAAAATGTTCAGACATAGTGAACATGACTCACACTCACCAACCTCTATCCTAGGAGTGGTTTCTAAATTAGGCTTCTAAATTACTTCTTTGTTGTAATAATATTGTCATCCTTCCTGTTACTGCTGTATTGTGGCCATAAGATGTTACCCAACTTCTCTCTGCAAGCATCCTATAAGTGAAAACACTTATCTCTGAGTATTGATATTTAAAGAAGAGCACATTAAATACAGTAAGAAATGACAACAACACAAAAGCATAGGGGGACAGAAGGTAACTGGTGTCTGGTGTCTGCACCAAGGTTAAACATACTGTGTTAGCTTGTGGCCGGTGTAGTATTAGACTTTGAAGAGCAGCAGCTGTGGCAGAATACTTTTTTGAATGAAGAAAGAAAGCAGCTTATTTACAGCTAGACTCTGCTGCACATAGTGTAAATAAATTAATAAGAATTTTCTTAATAAAAAATAAATTTATCTTCAGAAACTTTATGTGTTTTCATCTGTATAATGAGTAATTGCAACTAAAGTAACTAGTGTTATGTTAGTTATAGTGGCAGGGCGTTGTCTTGTCAGATCCAGAGTTGAGTATTTGATTAGTGGAAAAATAAGTACTTTGGAGCAAAACAAAGTGGAACTGTGAAAAGATTCAGCTTCTAGAGAACCTTACCTCTTCAGAAACTAGAACAGCAATATGTTACTTTTAAATAATGTTTCAGGAAGTGCTGATGTGGTGGATTTTGCTCTTTCTCAACTACATTTTCACAGAGGTGAATCAACAAGAATGCCTTCTTGGTCATTGAATGTATTGGTGTATGCACATCCTCAGTTACAGGCAATTGACCAAACTTTTATATAGTGATGTCAAAAAAGAGAGTTGTTTTGAGAGGGAAGAGAAGTAGCATTGAGCTTTTGACTGGGTCAAGCAGGTAGCCTATGCAATGACCTTAGTGCTGATCAGAAACAGAGACTTCAGAATTCTGCCACATACCAGCACAGGAGGAACAGCAGCTTGTGACAACAGCAGCGAGAGCTTATGGCAAATGAGCTCCTCAAGAAATGCGAGGCAAGCTCTTGGGTTTCAAGAGCTGAGGCCACAAAATATCCCAAAATAACTACATATCTGGGAAGTAAGAGGTTTATGCTGCAGTTGAGGACATTCTGCATGCCAATGCAAAGTGCTCTGCTAGGCACAGAGCAGTCGCTGTGATTATAACCTAAACTATCTGCCCTGAACTTTTTCTTCAAGGATTCGAAGCCCACTGGTGGAGGAACCACTGCCATGTAGCAAAAATATGTGCTGACCTTTACCCAGTAAATATGTACTGGCTCAAGATCCAGATTGAGACTAGGTGAGTTTATTAGTCCGTAGCCAGCAAATCGACAATGTGAGAAAACCAAATTCCTCAGGCTACTGAAGCCCCAGCATATCATGAATTTAGTGCTGTAAACAAACAGTGGAGTTTGTTTACACATAGATCTTGTAAAATTACAGCAGGGATCAGGAGGTGGTGAGCTGCTAATTGGAATCCCTCCATGGGAGGAGCTGCCACCTGTGAAGGGACTGGAGGCTCTAGTCAGTTTGCAGAAGTAATGGACTTGAAAATAGCCTTGGAACTTGTTCAGATGCATCACTGGCCCCAGTATATGTACACAAAGTCTTCTGGTTAGTGGCTAATGCAGTGTAAAAATGTCTCAAAAACTGGAATCCTGTTAACTGGCAGCAACAAGCAGGTGAGCCTGCGGAGAGGGGAGGAAAATATTAGTGTGTTTTCTTTTTTTTTTTTTTTTTTTTTTAGTGCATTTATCTGTGATCAAAAATTTCTGTTAACTGACAATAAAACATAAGTTAAATTCCTCTAATTGAAACTATATTGCCTCTGACAACTGTTGGCAAGATGGCACAAACAAGATTTCTAGAGGATACCTCTGAAAAGCAAAATACTGATCCCATCAGGTTGCTAGCATACCCTTACTTGCAGAAAATGCTAAGAAGGGTACTAAATAGATGGACAGATCTTAAGGAAAAAATATGCTAAATTACTGATGGAGCAGTAGAGGTAGCCCTTGCAGATTTAGGAACAGAAATAAAAATGGATGTTTCATGCACAAATATAGATAAGTGTCTGTAAACACAAGATTATTGTGCATATGTTTAAACAGAGAGAAGAGTACAAGCACTACAGAAGATATATAACCTCAACAAAATCTCAGCTAGACCTGGAAAAGATCAGATGAATATTTAGGAAATATTTGGATGCCAGAAAATTGATTTACAATTTCTAAGAGAAATCTTATCTGGAGGGCAAAATGTGTCATGACAAAACTAAAGATAGATTTCTGACCTATCTGACATTGAGTCAAGGAATGAGCAACACATTACAGAAGAATTCTAGTGGTTCAGTGGCATCTGGGAATCTGAAAACATAATGGATAGCAGTAGGCATGCATAATCCCTTGGAAAGACATCCAAGAAATTGGTGACAAGGGCAAACAAACAGAAAAAGATCCTTACCTAGCAGTGTTGGATCCGGCAGAACATCTTCCCAGGTAGCAAAACAAAGTGTGATGAGCTAGAAAAACATTTTTATCCCCTGAAGTCATCTGGACCCCATGAGAGAAATGACAGACTCTGTCACAGTTAGGAGAATGCCAAGCAATGTGGGCAGCCCTCTATAGCAAGGAAGATCTACAGCTGCGCATGATCACGTCCGACTGTCAAATTGCCAAACAATGGCAATAGCCCATATTCCCATGGAAAATACTGCCTGTAAGGTAAGCACAGACTGAGAGAACAGTGCAGAGAAAACTGTGGACAACAGCATGGAATTGGCAGACTGACAGTATATAAAGGACAGAAGGATAGCTGCAGAGTGACCTAGAGTGACATCCTATGAGAAATGAATATGCCTAATACAACTACAACAAGGGTTACATGAGCTGATGAATCATCAGAGGTACTAAAAATGCATTCAAAATCTGATTTTCAAAGACCAAAATCTTTTTAACATTGATAGGAGTTCTGAAAAGATCTTTTTCCATTCTGATTCAGAAGTAATCATCAGTCTTTGTCCTCCAAGAAGAAAGCTGGATTTAGCCAACTGTACATCAAACCCATTTCAAACTGATGGCAAGATCTTTCCTTTTTTCCACCAGATTCCATCTATGACTTTGTTTTAATGTCTAAGATATTACAGTACATAGTCTTTCTGAAAATGCACAAAATAAATAACTTAATATCAGATGTTCCCAAGTATGAGTTATTTAACAATACATTAATTTGGTGCAGATTCTTTAAGCAGTTAGTGAAAACACAGAGGGATGAAAATCTGTTTTATTAAATATAGCACAAATAAGCAGAATTTCAAATTTTCCCCGATTTGATTTTTAAGTGAGAAATGTTGCATTTTTCCTATATAATCAATACTGAGGAAATATATAGAATAATTTTTCTTGTATTCATAGAACACTGTCACAAATTGATTATCTGTGTTGTGGATTCTAAATTTAATCTAGAACTGGTTATCAGTGTCACAGAATTACATCAAAGTAAAATTATACTATGTTTGTCTTCACAGTATCAGGGAAGAGCTTACTAATTAACACTGGTTAGAGATTTTAGGTTTTGCTTTTTTTGTATGAGGGTGCTCAAAGCAATTTCTTAATTTCATCTCCACCATATTAGGACCAGTGGAACTTCAGTGTTTTAAATGGAAATTAACTGGCAAGTTAAAATTTGATAGGAAATGGTGAGATTGCTTTCAGAAGGGTAACACCTTCCCTAGCCTCCTCTCAGTGAGACTGTCAGAGAGCTGACAGTGTGGTAGTGCCCACATTTCACAGTTTACTCGCATTTTTCAGGTAGCCTTACTGAATGGAAGCTCTCACTTAAATGAAAAATACAACTGATCCATTGTAGACAGGCAGGATGGATGAAAGAAATGGTGCCAAGTACTGTAAAAATAGGCCAAATATATATTTTGCCATGAAGTATGCTGGTATACTGGATGTGAAATATTAAATATTTGAGCTTTTAAAATACAGCTGTAGAGAGTCATGATACTTAGGCATCAAACCGAATATACCCTTCCTATCTGTGAAGTATCTACAGTAAAAGACACCATCCTTTTAGACATATGTAGGCATGAAATATGATGGAAGGTTTTTCTTTTGTTTGCTTTTTAAAGTAGGCAGTTATACCTCTTTCATTTATTTTATTTTAAAAGTATGCATTTATTTTCAAAGCTCTCCATATGATTCTGGATATTCTTACAAAATATAAATCCATTCAGGTAGTTATTCCAATTAATGCTATTTATGGAAAGATATCAGAGATTCAACATTAATCTTAGATGCCACTGTAAATAGAATTTTTTAATATATCACAAACAGATGATCAGGGTTTTAACGTAATTTCTGGATTTCATTTAGAATATCTAACCTTGAAGTAGGAAGATAATTTCAAGAGATAGTTTACCAACTGAGAAATTGATACCATATTATATTATATTTCAAAATTAGTTACTTCAGTTGATGGAAGCAATTAACCACTGAGTTCAGCAAGAACTGTGTTGGATTTTCATGACACTGAATTGAAAACTGAATGCATTCCTAAAAGTCATGGTGTAATATATAAATCATTTAAAGGGCACATGGTGAATTTCTATTCCTTTCATATACACAAGATGTAATTATAATACTTCTCACCTGAAGTACTCTAAAAATATCTCATACCTGTAAATTCTCATCACAATAGGGATGAACATAGCTCCATGCTAAAGGAAAAAATAAACATCTGTTGATGCTGATGTCCTGCTGTGATATGAGAGCATTTATGTGACACCCTTTGCTTCCATTTTCATTACTTCTAGTGCAATGTTTCGGCTAGCAATAAATATTTGAAGCACATGAAAACTGAGAAATTTCCCCTGACATGGCATTTGAAAACTGTATCTCTGGGAAACAGTTTTATATTTTATGTTAGCTGGAAATTTTATTTTGAATACATGTAGATTAAACTTTGATTTTATAGGTTTTAAAATTTCTCATTCATAGTTGCACTCGTGTTCGCAGATATAATGTGAAGGAGGAATGTGTGAGAAGGGAAGAGTTAACAACCTTAGTGTGTTTCTACTACCATATTTTTATTGGAATGAGCTATCCATTTCACTATATCATTACAGTGCTGATTTAGAGCCTTAAAATGTGCTTCATAATTTCCCTGAGTAAAAAAAAAAAAAGAAGTGAGGATTGGAATATTGCTTATCTGCAAGGGAAATAAAGAGTTTGAAATAAAGTAGGAAAATGTGGGTAGGTAGTTTTTTTAGTAGGTTAGTATTTTTGAATGCAGATTTTAAAATGTTAAAAATAATTTTAATTGCCCTGCCATTGCATGAACATTATTGGATTAGTCATTAATGCATGCTGGCAGCAGACTTTTAA
This sequence comes from Peucedramus taeniatus, assembly GCA_013400575.1. Classification (NCBI taxonomy): domain Eukaryota; kingdom Metazoa; phylum Chordata; class Aves; order Passeriformes; family Fringillidae; genus Peucedramus; species Peucedramus taeniatus. The sequence goes on from WBNO01030982.1 coordinate 41,398, forward strand.
TACCTTTCCTACTTTGCTCTGTGAGAAAACAGATCATTTTAATGGATATTTAAAGCCCCAAGATGTACCTAATACTGGAAAGTCTTCAATGCAAAACTGGAAAACCATAGTGACTTCTTAATTTTATTCAAAAGTGTCTCTATGCAGCTAATGCATCATGGAGACAGGTCTCACAAAAGAGAGATCTTGTTTACAGAATGATAGCAATGATAAGGTTGGCTCTATTTGTGCTGTGTCTTCTTTGCTTTCTCTACTTTTGTTTTTTTAAAGTTATAGATTAGAAATTTGCTGTTTCCTTCCAGTCTGGAAGGCTTTCATTGAGGATGGTTAATGGCATTGAAGAGTAGTTTAGGAACTAAATAACTGAAAAATAATTCTGTATTAATTGATTCCCAATGGGTTATGTTTTCCTTTTCAAGGCTGCACCAACCACAGGCTGAGCCACAAAAATGAGTAATAAACTTCTCTGGGGACAGACAGAGGAGTAGATTTAGTGAGAGATTTAGGTACATCGAGGTGTTTGATAGCAGCTAAATGCACCTTTATATGTAGATTCACCAGATAGCTCAAAAAGAGATAATGCACCTGTACTAACGTCCTAAGTTACTTGCCAATATTCTGAAAAGGTTCAGTTTTGTTATCCAAAGCTCCACATACCTGAAAAAAGGATGTTATGCTGTGCAATACCATGCACAAAAGCACAAGTGCTCTCTGGCATATCAGAGTTTACAAAACCCTGGTAAGCATCTTGAAATCTTTTGCACTGTGTGGTATTTACACATTCTTGGTTCATAAAATCATGAACAATGATTCATTTATCTACATAAACAAATAATTAAACCCCAAGATTTTATTATTTTTAATTACACTGGGCAGTCCTTACTGGTGTCTTTGTAAAAGCTGCCTCAAGCCTAACAATTAAGTCACCAACAAAACCGTTGTTATTGGTTCAACACTAACAACCAACAGTAAAACTTTCAAACCCACAGGTAAAAAACAATCAAAGCACTTGAAACATAAATGATCAATGAAAGTGATTAAACAGAATACTGCTAACTGCAATACTACATTCCTCATCTTTAATTTTTTTTTTTTTTTTACCTTTTTACTGTGTAGAATCTTAGGCAGAAAAAGATTCACTTGACAGCATTTGAAAAACATTAGAGATAATAGGATTCAATATGCTGTTTTTGCAGAAGAGAGGCAAGCTGAGCTATATTATACTGAGCAGTTATTGCTGCTGCAGAAATCCAGTCAGTTTTCTTTTAATATTTGCAAGGGCAGGAAAAAGATAAAAAGTTGGTGAGACTCAATTGCAACTTGAAAATAAGGAAATTACAAATACAGTGTGCCATCTTATCTGTCCTTTGCAGACTCAATAAATGTCTACCCATGCCTGTGAACAGAGGAATAAGTGTCTGATGTAGGAAAGCTTAAGTTTCTTGACTTATACAAGCTTTTAAAGGCAATCTGTGTGTGTAAAATCACCTAGTACAGGACTGTTAGCCCCTTTTCAGAACTTATGCCTGAGTTCATCCTGACCCATCTTCACTTAGCTGGAGAAAGTGCTTTACTCCTAAACCCTCATAGTGCTAAGTGCTACCTCCTCTTCCTTCAATGTGTAAATTTGAAATGGAAATCCAGTGAGGATTCTCGCTTAAACTTTATAAAGGATAGTGATTTTGACCTGCTTCCCTTCCTAACTTCTGTGTTTGCTCAACAATCTAATTTCTGGATTGCCTAATGCATTATGTACAATGTAAGAGATCAAGGCTCTTAATTTGTATTTTAGATTCCAGACTGGTAGGTCTCACATGTCAAACCAATATTCTCCTAGGGATTAAATACAGCTGATTTAACTTAGATAACTAACTAACACCCCCATTTTAGGTATTTAATGTGGTAAGATTTATCTCTCCTGCAAACGTGTATTTTTCTAAGGTGAAGCACCTAAATTAAGCAAATATGATTTCACTCATGAGGACTTCAGAGGCACCTACTCTCCCCATTGACCAAATGGATGTGAGCTCTCTCTCTGGAAGTTTGCACGCTTTTATACAACTGAAATAGAAGGTAAACAGAGCAGGCTGTGCCCTAAGAGTACTTTGGGGTCTAGGCCACAATGCCAGGTCCTGCATTTAAAAATTTTGTATTGTCCCATTTATGTTTTATTCCAGTCCTCAGAATCATTCAGCCATCCTCACATGACATTCTGCATTTAGAGTGCTTTTCAATTCTCTATCATCAATAAATTTCATTATCACATTGACTCTTTTGTGCCAAGTCCCTAATGAAATATTTAAATAACATCAGACCCAAGGCTAACGTTTTAGGAACTTCACCAACAAGTTTCTTCTATGAAGAAAAATCTAATTTCAGTTCTTTTTCAGATTTCATTGGTCAGTTTCTTACCTATAATACAGTTCCTCTATTATTCGTGGTTTAATGAAGATCCCATGTGACACTGCATTAATTTCTTTTAGTGAAGAAATTATTAAATCTGCTGCATTTCTCTAAATGGCTTAGAAACAAAGTAACATGACCCATTATATTAAATCAGCTCAGAAATTATATCTCAGAAAAGTATAGTGTGAAAAGATAATAATTTTAAGATATTAATCAAAAATGAGAAGTAATATTCTCAGAATTCACTCAGTGCCCTAACTGAAAGACTCCTTATTAAAACAGATGAAGATAAACCAAAAGACCACTCTCCAGAAAAGAAAAAAAATTAAATAATTAAGCTTTTAAAATGACAGTTATTAACTGAGCTATTTTTAGTGATCTGATATTTAAATATCAATCAGCTGGGTACTCAACTCCCTTGGAACTGCAAATACTGGTTTTACAATGTACTATGATGTTTTATTTCTCTCCTCCTTGGTTCTTTCTTTCTGACAGTGTGATGAATTATATTGGTATTTCACGTTATTGAGTCACTAAAGTTAGAGCACAAACTCATTTTTATGACAGCACTAAGATATTACTCTGCCTATTCCTTGAAAATGAAGAGTCTTTTTGAAGCTGCAATTGTTTCTATCTACACCAAAAAAAACAATTTCTGTGGTCGCTTTAGAGTGAAATTACTTTCTCATGCACATCACATCCATGTGTCATGTATGACATCAAAAAAACCTGATATGTTTCTTGCTAGGTCTTCAGGTCAATGCCTGAAATACAGTAATGCTCCCAAGGAAAGGAGTAACTTGGGAAATGCAGATAAACAGAGGACTCTTGTGATTCAAAAGCACAGAAATGTCTAACTGGGTGCAGTGCTGAACATGTTCTGTATACTATTTTCCATCCAAGACAGACTGTATTTTTTCTTCTCCTTTGAGCAGAAGAGATTAGTACACAGATGTGTAATAGTGCATATCAGACAGCAAAACCAGAAGCCAACAAGATCAAGGGCAATTTGTTATTCACAAAACAGAGGACTGAATTTAGGGGTGATCTCTGAGAATGAGTTTTTTTGGAAAAAAGTGGATGAAATTTGTTCCACTGAAGTCGATGAAAAGTTGCCATTGATTTTAACAGAGATAAAATTCTATTTTCTTGCTTTTGTCTTTCTTTTCACATGTCCCTCTTTTTGACTCCCTGGACAATTCATATTCATAGCTCCATTTTTCAGTTTGGGCCTAGGAAAAAAAATTGCCTATTTGTATGCTCAAAGCATTTGCATCATCTCACTGTATTTTGATTGATTATTTTTAAATTCAGATTTATTCCTGAGCAATACTGTGGAAAGGGTTGGAGCATCTGTGAGAAGGGTGATCAGGTGAAAGGCAATTGCACAGATGTGACACAAATTAAATGGGAAACAAGTAGGACTTACTGTATTTAATAATGTCTCTGTCTCTAAAGAAAGCTGATGCTCTTAAGCATGACTAAAAGTTATCTACCAAGATGGTCAGAAAAAAAGGCCTATAGGAAGAGGTTAAAGGAGGTTTTTTGGACTGTCAGAGGGAAGAGTAAGGGACAATGAATTAACTAATTGAAGGGCAGTTACAAACATGAGGGAGCAAAACTCTTCTCAGCAAGTGTTTTAACAAGTGGCAGTAAGATAATTCAGGCTGGAGGACAGAGGAACTCAAAAAACCTCTGGGCTGACATCCTACTCAAAGCATAGTCAGCTGTGAGATTGGACCTGTTTGCTTTTGGTTACACACAGTCTGGTCTAAAAACCTTCAGGGATGCAAACTGCATAACCTCACTTGCCAACCTCTTCCATTTTTTTATTGTCTTCATTGTTTAAACATTTATCGCTATACAGTCTGAGCCTCTCTTGCTTCAACTTATGCATGCTGTACATCATCCACCCAATATGCACCACTGTGATGAGCCTGACATCCTATTCCCTTACTCCCCATTAGTATTGGTAGGTTGCCATTAGGCCTTTTTGAAGCCTCCCATTCTCTGGTGTGAACAAGTCCAGCTTCCTCACTTTTTCCTTGTAAGAAAAATGCTCCAGCACCAACCACCATTGTGGTGTTCTTTCTTGAATTTGATTCAGTTGTTCAGAATTTTTTATACAGGGAGATCCAAAACTGGATAAAGGATTCCAGATGTGGTCTCTCTCATGAGTGCTGGGTAGAATGGAACTGCCATCAATGTGTTTGCTGTGCCCCTGTTCATTTCACACAGAACACAGTTGGCTGTCTTTGCTGTCAGGATGCTGCTGGCTCATGCTCAGCCTTCTATCAATGAAGACCCCCAGGTGCTTCACAGCACAGCAGCTCCCCAGCCAGGCTCTTCCCAGCCTATAATGTTTCCAGGGCTTCCTCTTTCTAAGAAGGATTTTGCATTTGTCCTTGAGGACCTTTATAGGATTCCTGTTGGACCATATCTGCAGCCTGTCCAGGGCACCTTGGAAGGCAGTCTGCTCTCAAATGTGTCAGCTGTTCGCTCCATTTTAGTGTGTTCTGAAAACCTGAAGAGACGGCACAGTCCTTTTTTCAAAATAATGGTGTTAAACTGAACAGGTATCACAGCAGACCCCTTCAGTTCTACATTTTTGCCACCTCCACATAAAGCACAAATCCATTAACGACTACTCACTTAGCCCACTACCCTCCAATCATCTTTTTACCCATCTAGACTGAAATCTACTAATTTGAGTTCAAGAATATTTTGTAAGTCAGTATCAAAAGACTTGCTAAAGGTAAATTATTATTTTCCTACAGACTAAGCAGGCTGCCTGCCATGCCACAAACTGAGGCTTGTAATACTAAGGTTGGTGATTAGGTAGAAAATTTGATGAGGAGTAATGCAGTGCTGGAACAAATGATGAAATTTCCATCTCTGGAGTTTGTCAAGTCTCCATAGGACAAAGATGTTACTGACCTAATTAAACGCTGGTGATCTCCTATATTAAAGAATTGTATTGGATTACTTGACCTGCAAAAGTCTGCCTAACTAGCGCTTCTCTGATTTTATAGCCCTTTGATATTATTAATCCTAAAATTCATAAGGTTTTAAATATTCTCTATATGACGGGATGTTGAGATGCGTTTATTGTTCTTAATAATTTTCTTGTGAAAATTTATTTAGTGTTGTACCACAATCACATTTGTATAAGTATCAGATTAAGCTATTTTTTGCCTTACATGCAGCATACATAGGACTGTGTTTTGCCCATTGTACATTATTTTTTAATTACTCTGGGTAAAAAATAACTACTTAGGGATGCTCTAAGGCAACATTTTAAGTACAGCCAAGAGAGCTTTAGAAAACATTATACAGAAGTTGCACAGTCATTTAAAGTTTTTTTTTGTATGAAGTTCACAACTACTGTAATAGTTGGAACAAAGAAACTAGGTGGCATTGTCCCTCCTCAACCACCCTAAACCCTATATGGGCACAGAAAGAAATTTTTAGGTTTTACTGTGCAATATGAATAACTACATTTCAAATGGCTTTGCACCCAAGGATGACCAAAGTACCTAAAAAAAGTTGAATCCCATCAATCACATATTATACAGATTTCAAGAGTGGCATTTCAATAGGGTTATGAGCACTCAACATCTTGCAGGGTTATGCCAAATAAGTTCCATTCAAGAAAACTGTGTTGTACTGACTTTTTGAGAATCATGATAGAGAAGATGCTGTTCCAACAAAGCTGTATTTTCCACCTTTTTGTGTCATCTTCATGTTCGATAGGACCCATGGGCAACTGATTTTATGTTGCTTAAGGATTTTCATATAGAGTCACTTTTTTCAGGTCATAAAAATTGTGTTATTATACCTTCATTGGATCTACAACATCAGAAACTTAGTAGTTGTTGAAACTAATGGGGATTTGACCTGAATAAAAACCTAGCAAAATACATTAAAAATTCTCAGATTCTATAGTAATTTAAAGAATTGAGTATACCTTATCAGGCAATCAGTTAATGTATATTGAGAGGTTTTTTTAAGCAGTTAAGCGTGGCACTCTGTATATTTATTTTTTCAACATGATTTTACATTCTTGTGTGTTTGAATATTTGAATGTGTTTTTTTAAAGCTGTGTGAAATTTGATTTTCACTTTCAGTGTATCATATCATATACATATAATTTTCTGTCCATTCAAGGATATGGCTACAGAAAGGGATATCATCTTTGCAGTAAATTGTACTGGCACTGGATAGCTTTCAGAAGAATGTGATATATTCATTTAAGGTTTGAATTACATTGTCTGTTTTCATCTCTCTTCACTACCCTATTTTCTCCATGATTTACTTTAATTTCCAGACCTCGGGGAAACATCAACCAACTGCTTAAAAGAAATAAAAACAATGCACTGAAAAAGTACTTTCTATCTTCCACATTGCAGACCCTAGTGCTACATCCTCATTTTCATCTTGGAAATAATGATCTCACAGAAACTATTTTTAAGGCCTGGGTTCAAATCTAGCTCAGTATTAAAATGGAATGAGCAGAAGTTTACTACCTCTTGCCTAGAACAAACTTTGTCACATTTTAAACATAAATATTAACCCATGGTTGTTGCCTTTGTCAAAAGACAGAAAATAGAGTGCTCCAAATGGAATGGTAAGCAAGAACCCAGTGCTGGAATTTCAGTCGTGTCCTTTTGATCCCAACCATGCTCCATAAGGAGGTCAGAAGGGGCCTCTGGGGGAGCTGCTCCTCTGGCTCATGCCCACACAGATCAGCCTGACAGTCAGGCCTGTTGCTCACCTGCTGCTGGGTGCCAGACGGTGGCAGATGCTGCCCCAGCAGGTCCCTCACTAGATGCCAAATGGAGCCACCTTCTATCTCTCCATACCAGTCTTATCCAGTTTGTTATCAGGCCAATCCCTGCTGCTTTAATATTTATCTCTAAGCAAAGATTTTCATAAAATGAACCTAAACAAGGTTTTTAAAGATCAAAGCTGTCTATATCATCTAATTACCTGCTAAGAGATGACAAGTCTAAACACCCTGGAACCACGCAGGTTTGACAGATTAGTGGCCCTTGAAATCCTAAAGTATCAGGGACCAGCAAACAAACATTTTCTCATCTGAAATCTATATTGTGAAAGCAGTCTATAGCTTGTTGGGCAAAAATAAACAGATTAGTGCCCCATGCACCTGATGTTTTGTACCTGGGCATTGACTTAATGAGCTTATGAAGTTGGGGCCAGGCCAATTCTGATTCCAGGAACACAGCAAGAGATTGATTAAAGTGAGCTTTATACCATCTGTGGTCAGGTTATGCTTGGTATAGTTCATCTATCTGCAAGAGTAGCAATAAATGTGCCATTAGAGAGAACAGGTTTTCATGAATTGAGAAAAGAAATAGGAGGTGACTGGGAAGATGGCTTCTGCTTATTGGTAAGGATTTGAGAAAGAGTGGCTCATTGTCACCTGTGGGAGAAGATCATGCACAAAGGAAAGCTAGTACTGGGAGATGCTCCTTCAAAAATGAATTTATGATTAAAACTTAGATTCATTCCAATATTTATTCAATTAAATTTGGTATAGGCATTTTGGCAGATGTTCAAAGTCTACATTAGCAAGACAGCAGGAAAATATATATCTGGTTAGGAATGACTGGCTCTCAACTTCATCACTCTACTAATGAAATTGAAAGTAAAAACCAAATTATAGCCAGGGCATAAACAGGCACAGTTTAATTGTCTTCAGTGGTATAGTACATATTTATGCCAGATAAAAGTTTTTCCACAGAAGGTCAGTCTGTAACTAGTACTTTTTTCTGCACACCTTTGGCTAACACTGAGCAGCTCTCCCTCCCACCACAAAAATTACTTGATTCTATGTACATGCCATTTCTGATCCATCCACAGCATAGACCTTGTGCCAGCTCCTGCTGTGGGTGGTTTGGCAGGGAACTCCATTGAGATCTGAATTACCAGCGCACATAATCGCCAATGTCAGTTGTTAAATATGAGGCAGTTTTTTATCAAAGGAAAAAGCAGAGATTATAGTTTGTGATTAATCTCCTGTTTAATGTTTTGTTATCTCAATCATCCAGTTGAACCCAGAAAATACTTGTTGAAGCCTATAAACATTTTAGCACTGAACTCATAAGAGTTGGAATACTACAGGAAACACTTTCCATGCTTAAGAAAAGGCAAGTAGATAGCTGAGAACAGTAGTGCATATAATTTTAGCAAGTAAAGCAATACTGTGTTCTCAGATGCACTTACACTGGAGTAATCCAGATACACTTTTGTTGCCATTTTCAATGGGACTTTTATGCAAAATTTTCCAAAATGGGTTATGTGTGTATATATAGTAATAGAAACATAAGGCGTATTTCTAATTATAGTCTATATTTGTGAGTTTCTCAGGCATGTGCAATAACTGATGAATCTAGAGCAGTATCTTCTCCTTAAAGAGTACCTAAGCCATTCCATGCTATTAATTAATGTTATCATTATTACATGTATTGTCTCTGGTGGAGTTTGCCAGAGTAGACCCTCCTTCTCAATAATGTCCTCATCTTTAATACGGGATTAGACAGTAATGTTAACAGACCAAGCAGCTATCATGGACTCTAATAGCATCTTCTGGCATTGTCTTTTAGAAGCTATTTTATTATGAAGGAAGTCTAATAATCTCACTTTTTCTAGGAATGTCTTTTCTTACCTAGCCTTCTGACAGAAAAATATTTTTCAAATTTTATTATACCAGAGGCAGTCTTTGGATGCATCCCTGGATATTCTTTGAACTAGTATTGCCTAAGAATATTAACCTACTTTTTACTTAATAGTTTTAAGCTTTACTCTTTTTTGATCAATTTCTTGTAATTTTTGATGACCAGAATAGTTCTTAAAATGTGAAGTATACAGTTGTTTTTTAAGCACTAAGATTAACATAAACAACTCCCATCAGCCTTTTTTATTGTAAGGATTTTCAGATTCTAGTCTAATTCTAGTCTCTTTTTTTTTTTTTCTCCTGGATTTTGTGGTTGAGCCTCTTTTGCCTATAAACAAACCCATATGCCAGACTGAGGATGGTGTGTCTTTTTGATCATTTAATACCACAGAATCTTCCTGGGAACCTTAAGCCATAAAAGAAATACATTTTGCAAGTGGTGTACCTGTCATGTTCTAGGTCTCATATGGGTAGACGTTTGAAAATTCTCAACATTTTGAAGCATCATCTTTAAGCACTAGATCCTCCTTTTCACATCTTAAAAGACGTCTTCTTCTTTTAAAACTAAAATTACCAGTTCAAAAAAAATCCATATTTTGGACTCTGTGAAGCTGTGACTCTTCATTACAAGCCAGGAATCCATATGGCTGCTTTATTTGATCTTCAGTAAGAGAATCCTTTCAGATTTATTTATCTATTTAGACAAAATTAAACAGATTAAGATAAGGAGCCAAGTTCACAAGAAAGAGCTAGCCATGGCTTAGAGAGCATGAAAAACTGATTTTGTGGTTACCATGGTGAATGACAAGACTCCCAAATGCAAGGCCAAGATTTGTCACTACTTTTGCCACATCTCCTAAGTTTAGCATCACTGAGGGATATTCTGAGTGTTTGGATCATAAGCCTAAGGGGGAAAACTGTCAATTCTTAGTTTGGTTTTAGGTTCAATTTTATCTTCAGCTTGGGTGAGTAGGAAATGCATGTCATGGGGAAGGCCAGCAGAACAATCCCATTATACAGAAGCTTAGGTGACAGTACTCACCCAGCTGCAGACAGAAACGTGCATAACACATGCATAGGCTTTAAGTCAATCTCAAAATAACTGTCTGATAACATGTGACTCATAAATTTTAGAAGGGCTTATAACCCTGCAGGTTTTTTTCACAGAGAAGGCAAAGGGATGGGCTTTGCATCTCCAGTAAAACATTATTTTGTATTCAAATGTTTGCTGTGCTTCTGGTATTGTGAGAAATCACTGTGGTGACTACCAGTGATATCTAAACATAGGGAACACTGTTTTTTCACATACTTCAGTTTTGGGTAAAGCTGAATTCACTTTGTGTGAATTTTATCAAATTTAGACCAAGGCACATATCTGGTAAGAAAATTGTAACTCCATTGCTGAAATTTCAGAAAGGCGATTGCAGGTGGAAATACAAATAACTGGAGGAATGGCATCATTGCTAAAAGGTTCTTCTGAAACTTGCATTTTATTTCCAAGAGATCTTGAAAAAGAAGTCATATAAACACAATTTCCCACTGATATCTAATTACATTACCAGGATACACTTGTCACTGAGATTATGTGCTGCAGTAAGTGCAATAATAAATAATATCAGAGAAGGATTTGCTGAAGAAATTCCAAAGGCTGAATCGCCATTTTTGTTAAAATAATTACATCGGGAAGAGTTTCAAAATTACAAGAGGAGCCATCCACTTAAACCATGTAGAAAGGATTAAACAGTGGTGGTGGTACATTGAGATTGTCTTTGGCCCATCCTCAACATAGCTGAGAGTATGTGAGTACTCAAAAATTCTTAGCTCAGCAGGAATTTTCTACATTAAGTTTTGATGTGTTCTTTTTAATTCCCCCCCTTAAGTAACATCTATTGGGAGACATATTTCAAGTAAGACAGGTTTTCTTTCTTTATTTTTGCATCATCAGCTGCTGTTAAAACTGAGAAATGAAAGGCTAAATCTTAACCAAATGGGAGAAGAGAGTGGAGAATATAGGCTGCCTGTATGCAAAAATATGTAGGGGGCCAAAATCTGTATGGCACCAGACCTGAAATAAAACTTGTCTGTCCCTGGAGCAATTCATGAGGTTTAAAGCCATGGGATTGTGGATAGTATTTGTCCATCATACTGAAAACAATCTGGACCCAGAGGTTCTCATTCACATCTCTCTTACATAGGAGACATTACCTTTTTATTGAGGTAAATCAAAAGTGATCATTTGTTTGCCTTAAAGAGTAAAGATCTAGGGGGCCAAGAAACTTTGCTTTTCTAATTTCCTCATTTCTGGAGCCTTCATGTGAGGAGTTATCATTAAGCATATCTAGTACAAGAGTCCAATAATAGGAGTCCATTATCTGTAGACTGTTACAGCCTACCATGAAAAAAATGCTTGCTCTTTAAGGCAAGCATTTGAGATTTCAGATTGGAGGTGGAAGTTCTCTAGAGTCCTATTAATTTGTGTCATAGAAGTAGACAGACAGACTTGTGCACTGTACTGTTGCCTATGGAAGAAGCTCTAAAAGATGAATTGGGAAGGTGTAATTCCCTGCAGGTACCCGTATATGAATTAGGAGGGAAACTGGATTAAGATGCTAAGAAAACTGTACTTATACTTCCTCCTAACTACTGCTCTGGGGAATAACTAAGATGCTGAATTTAATAAGGCTTGAATCTGGAACAGAATTCACACCACTAAAAGGATTTTTTGGGGGTAAGAGCTCTGGCTGTACTTATGAGATTCCTGTGGTAAACATAAATAAAGAGAGAATTTGCATTTATGTCGGATCGTGTCCCATCTACAGTCATCCTAATTTTGAATTCCTGCTTCTTTACTATCTTCACTTAATAAAACACGTTTTATTTTTAATTTCTAAAAATCCAACCAACCTCAGAACATTCTAATAGCATTCAGGTTCAGGTTCAGAGAAGAATGAAATGGAACTATGCAAATGGAAAGGATGCTTGGCAGAAATGCCCCATTCTTAGGTTAATTTCTTTGAATAGTTAAATCTAAAGTATGAAGGTTTTATTATCTAGTTAATAACATAAGAAAATTTATTTGCATTTTTTCAGTGGTGTCTAATATCAGCTTTAGTCTTCATTATTATTGTAAAAGCTAAGTGGTAAATAAAGACTTTTCTAAAAGTATTTGAAATATATTTCGAATACGGAAATACTATTCCATTAGATAAGCATGTCATGGACACCTTTGAAGCCTAATTGAAAAAACTCCTAAGGTAAATATCACAGTAAGTGCTACAATATCTCTACTGGATTTAGAAACTGTAAATTTATTGCCCTCCTGATCTTTGAATATCCACAAGATCATCAATTTAAAAACTTCCGTATCATTAAAAAGAAATGGAAAAAGTTCAATTATCTGTGCTAAGGAATATTGTTCTTTTGAAAGCACAAACTGTGTGTTGATAGTAGTGCAGAATACAAGACTAAACAACTTAAAAATTAGTATGTCTTTATGCTTCCTTTGACTCAAGCAACGTATAAAATGTACATCACAGAAGAAAAATGTAAATCCCATCTATATATTGTCCAACATTTTTCTGTAGGAGACATTTTATATGATTCACCAATTACATTCCTTATAAGCATAGTTAGAATGTCTGTGATTTTCCGTGGATACACTACCCACATACTGCTTTTACCTTTTCAAAACCCAAAAGCATTTCTGAGTTATAATCAGAGGTGACTAAGTCTGGTCTCTCATTGACTGTGACACAGTAGCATATAGACCAAGGTAACCAGGAATCAGAAATCCAGACAGTTTGGATAAACAGAGACATCACCGAGCATCTCCCATAGGGGGCAACAGGAAGATGTTTACAAAGGGATAAAAATTTACCAGGCAAATGGTTACTGTCACCAATTTTCAAGCGTCTGCTTTTCCTCTAAATCTTCAATGTTAAAATGTTCTTCATCAACACATCACACATTTGAAAGTAAAGCAAGCTTCATGTGCTAGAGCAGGGCAAATGGTCTGGCTAGTTCTAAAGGTCTAGGAACCTCAGAATGGAATGACCCAACTTTGAGTTTAGTAGAAGCTGAAAGGACAAGGAGAAATTTCTTCAGGCAAGTGATGCTTCTTTCAGGGTCACTTAAGAATTGTATGCAATGGAAGTGCGTAGTGTTTGATAAGCATTTGGAAACCCTTAGATGTAAAATGCTATTTAAATGGTAATATAACTATGTATTTATTCATGAGAGAGGCTGAAGTGGGATTGGCTTTCTGTCAAAAACTGTCAGACTGAAATAGGATTCCTTCTGGATAGTTGTCTTGAGGATTCCTCCTGCTACCTAAGAGATTTACTTGGAAAGGGTTGCTGT
>WBNO01030983.1:0-150726 GCA_013400575.1 Peucedramus taeniatus
TAAGACATTCAGCTGAGCAGCTTGCCTTAGCAGGCATGCAACTTTCTTTAAAGCAAAAGATGCTGTATTATGTCGTACTAAAATAGCTGTTCTGCTGTGTCGTAATTTTAAATCTGACGTACTTGAAGTCCAAGGAGGACTGATTTTCATAGAAATTCTGTGGAAACAGGGAGGAGCAGCTGGCAAAAATTTTCACATGTCAAATTTTCACCAACAACAATATAGTGCAAGATCTCAAATAATTGAGGCAACCTAGAAATTACATTGTCCATTTCCTTGGTTCACCTCTGGCATCGCTAATTTAGGTGGATATATTACCTCTGTAGATTGTAGATCTGACTCAAACCATAGCAGATAAGACTTCTACTTGCAACACATGATCCTACAGCATCCAGTCAGTTTGTTTGTCCTACTCAATGACTAAGTGTACACGTTGGCTGAGTGATCAGACGTTGACAAAGCCTTTCACATTTTGCCAATTCTAGCGTGCATACACTAGAGAATGAAATTCACTGAAGTTTTTCTGGTCTCATGCTACTTCATGTTCTTCAGTACAATAAATCAAAAATTATGCAGTTGAAAGATTTAAAAATTTAAAAAAGGGGAGGAATGTAAACTTTTTTTTTATTCCACCTCAACAGATCACTTTTTTGGGTGGGAAAAGAAATCAAATGTGTCTTGTTTGCTAAATAACTGTGTTATTGAAAAATCTTAGGACCTGCAGGTTTTTGTTTTTTTTTTTTCTGCAGGTATTTAGAAATGTATCCTTCATTCCAGTGTACAGGGGTAAACTGTTCTTTGTGTTTATTTCCCAAACACATTTTCTGCTTGAGCAAAAGATGCTTTTCCTTCACACAGAATTTTAAACTCCAGGTCTTGTCTCTGCACTGGTGTGTGTAGATCACAAAGCCTTGCTGATGCTTTGTGTGGGGTAAAGGGTCTGGCCAGACAAGCAGCAACAAGAAGTGAGAGCAAGTAAAAAATTTCTTGAAGGTATAGAGGCAGATGAGGTCTGCAGGGTGTCATGAGGTCCCTGTTCTCCACTCATCCTCTGATCCAGTGTGTAATTTGTGAACGACAATATTTCCCTAGCTCCATGATTGAAAACCTGGGTATAAACTTGCAAGGAATCCTGTGCTTCATCTTCACTGCAGGATAAGGTATGCATTTGGGCTTACATGTTCAAAAGTGATGTGTTAGTCTGTCCTATCTTCTCAGCTTAATTATGAGATTTATGTGAAGAGTGATATCAGGTACAGTCTCTTCTGACTGCGATGGGAAATGACTCGTGCATGTTAATTATATGTGCCAAAAATGATTGCTGCACACAGCATACTGGACTTGGTAGCATTATGAAAACTGAGTTTATTTCTCACCCTTACAGGAATATTAGTGCTATCACACTGAACTCTGAAAATCAATATTCTGGTACATTTTTGACATCTGCTCAGAACTCTTATGAAAAGAAAATCTATAAATAGGAAATCTGCATCCAATTAACATTGCCACCCTTGTAGTAGAAACACAGATTCTTCTCTACCCACGCCTTCTCAGGCATTTTCTTTTCTTTCTCACTTTGCTGTTCCCAGAAACCTCTTTGTGTGTGACTTGTTTCATTTTTGCTTCTACAATCTGTTCTTGCTTGTCACTTCTTGGGAGTGTTAATAAATTCAGCTCAAACTCATTCAAATCATGTTACGTTAGGACCACATGCAAAGTATTTCTTAATAAGCATTGATGCTCATGCGTAAGTACAGTAAATATAACAGAAAATTGTTTGACTCTTTTTTTAGTTTGATTAACAAGATCAAACCTGGCATTGTTAAGAAGATCAATCGCCTGCCAACTCCAATAGCTGGCTTGGTAAGTAATGGCATTGAATCTAATATCTGGCATATGAACCAAGTGATCTTTGTTTTTAAAGAATTTTCAAAATTTTAGTTCCATTTTCATTTTTTGTTCAAAATTGTACCATTTCTATGTTATCTTAGACCACAAAGGATACCTAATCTGTCATTTGGATCTGTAACTTCAGTCATCCTGTCACTGCATCAAGCACTGGCTCCTGTGCACAAGCCTCTGTGGCATTACTTGTCTCTATTTAAAGGCCACCATCCTATCTTAACATTTAGAAGCCACTTCCGATATCCCTTTCTTAGGGAATGGGCAAAGTAGGAAATGTTCTGTGTAGCTGAAGTATTTTTAGAACCTGTTTCATTCCACCCACAGCAAAGCTTCAGTTGCATTAAAATAACTCTGATGATGCAAAGATCTCTCTTCAGGCTTCAGCTGAGGGATTTGCCAATGTTTTGGCTGTAAATCACATTGCTGGGGGTAGAGGTGGGAGATGTATGTCATAATTTTCACAGGAAATGTAAAAGATTTTCTGTATGCTGTTTGGAAAATTTGCCGCCCAGAGACTAGGTTAAGTTTTGTACCTATTTAGCATCAGAAACCCTTCTGTGGAATGAGTTTAAAGAATTCCTTCTTCTGCACTTTTTTCACTACGACAACCTTGTTGGCTGTTCCTGTCAGTTAGGATGTCAAGGCTGTTTAGTCCTGACACAAATACTATTGGTCTCACATTAAAAGATCCAGGGTGAAAAGGGACATATGCGTGATTCCTGTGACAAATGGAAGACCCCACCTTATGACAAACATGCAAGCTCAACATCAGGGAAAATTACCTGGTTTCTTAGCAGGATTAGAATGCAAAACTTCTCTAGATACTTTTATTCATATGTTCCAATGGGATGAGCCAACAAAACATTGGCTTTTGCTGGTCAACCATGTAGCTCATTAGAGAATAAATATAGTTAACTTGGCTGGAGGTCATAAGATTAGGTTAAATTGCCATAAGTCATTGCATAAGCTGAGAATGTGCATTTCCACATCAAATAAATGTAGAAAGTATTAATTGCCTTTGTCCCAGACAAGCTCAGGTATTTAGACTTGTGAATAAGGCTGCTGCACATTCTTTTACTGTGAGGCATACAAAAAAGAATTCAAATGAAACCAAAATAATTCTGGGGAGGACAGCACAGTTATTTGATCAGTGGTTTGATTGCCTACATGGCCTCTGAAGTAGCCATTAGATTCAAACCAGAAAACCATAAGCTAGATTTCATTTTTGTGGTGATTTAAATGTTGTCTTGAATCATAACTGTAGGCACTCTTGCTTTTATATGCATTTTTTATTTCCAGATGTAGAAATGCAGAGTATGCATTTGGTGTGTAATTTATATCTTACTTGTAGTGCATTACTGTTTCTTGAAGTTGTTGAGCTCCTACAAGTCTTCAGAAATAAAGAGCTGGAAAGGTGAATGCTTCTTGTAAATCGGGCTCACCCAGTGTTATTGTTCAAACACAACCTAAAGGTAGTAATTGAGAGAGCTGATGTTTTGTGTTAACCTGTGGCAAAGATTTTACATAAACACTTCAGTTTCAGAAGAAAACAGTTATGAAGACCATATTGGGATGGTTTCAGAAGATGATGCTTATGGTGACAATAGTATAAGATTGGTTTTCACACACTTGAGAGGAACCTTCTCAGTTATACCAGCTTTGAAGAGCCCAGGTTTCATCCCAGCATGCAAAAATCAAACTAAAAAAATATGGTGATTTGCATTTATAAGAAAGCAGACATTGATACCTGACAGGCTCAGGATACAGTGGTTGAAAGATAGGTTTTAGAGATAGAAAAAGCTTACTAGGAAATTTGGTGGTAGGCTTGCTTGACATGTTCTGGAAATATTTTCATTGCTTGTAGGTTGCTTCTCCCACAAATTTGCTTCTAGTATTTTCTCTGACTTCATAAATGTTACATATGCTTCTGTGGCTCTCACTTCTGCTGTCTTCAATGCCTTTGAGTCTCACACTAATTGCTCCCCAGCAAGCTCTCATGAGATCTAGAAATCACTGTTGGAAGGAGTGAATTTATGTTTCTAATTTTTCTCTCTTTTTTTTTTTTAATCCAGACGGAAATTTTAATATTGAGAGATAGCAGAGTTTTTTCCTAAATCAAAAAGAGATCTGATCGTGTTTTTTCTACAGCTTCTTCATGCTCCACTAGACTCATATCCTGAAGTCCATTTCCAAAACATTTTATACCTTTATTGCCTAATTAGTATCCATTTCTCTCCTGACTTTTCTGATTCAAAGGAAACAAACCCCCTATGGTTTTGAGAGTTTTGTGGCAGTCTGATTATCAGAAGGAAACAAATGCTTTGAAAGACATCTTGTTTCTCTTACCCCCTGCCCCGCTTTCCCTCCCCTTTGTTTTTCTTCCCCTCCAGGAATTCCTTGAATTTTGGTTTTGTTCCCTAGGGAGTTAATATATTTTATTTCCATGTAAGTATGTTGTTCAAGCATTGTGTTCACTTCAACTATTTGATGGGCTTTTTCAGCAGCACAGAAACACGGTGGTGAATAGATGTCTTTGGTTGAATCTCCAGAAGGGTTTTGTTATCTCACTTCTTTGAGTTCGTGGTTATTTTGAAAACAAACTGTTTTAGTAAAGTAGTAAGTGAAGGCCTGTTGCAGTATAGGAATAATGAAACATTCTGTTCTATATGGAACCTTGTGTGCTAGAGTTTTTTTGCATTGAGTTAATGTGAGGTGCTGCTTTTAATGAAGTCAATGCATTATTGATTTGTTGTGTCTTGTTTTCTTTTATGACACCCTACTTATCATAGGATCTAATATGTTAGTAGGAACATTTTACACAACTCAGATTAAGCCTTAGCTTTTACCTTTAGTTTGATTATACTGCTGCCTAGTGATTTTTAGGTGTGGATTGCAGTGGTTCAGGTCTAATCATAATGGAATGGAAAAATAAATACAAGTGTTTTGAGGATTAAATACTGAAATGAAACTTGGCATTCAGTTAATGAAAAATGCTTAATTGGTACCCAGAAAGTTAAAAAAATTGATTAAACTTCTCCCCAGTTTGGCATGGCATGGGCTGCAGCTTTTGTGGGAGGGTTTGTAAGAACTCTTTGGGAAGAAGAGTTGGATCTGGCTATAACTTGGTATCTATAAAATAACTTTTTGCTTCCGAGGCATGTGTGTGAGATGTAGCCATTTTCCTAGCTGCATTTGCCTGCTCACTTCTGTTCCAGTTTGGAAAATGGAACTTCTGGGGGTAAGGCAAGTACCAGAGTGCTTGTAGGGAAGCTGTGGTCAGGAGCAGGTGACTGAAGAAATGTCCATGCAGGCTCTTATGGTGGTTTCCTGGACAGTGAGGTGTGCCAGCTGCAGGGTGCTAAGTTCTAACTCCAGCAGTAGATGCAGAAAGTTGCCACTTGCAGCAAGTTGATTTTTAACAGCATATGGCAGATTTTGGAGCCAGTGATGTTCCCATAGATTTCCTGAAGGGAGTTAACTGGGAGGTAGCTGTTTGGGTTTTTGTGCTTTAATTTTGACTATTAAAAAAATGCCATTTAGGACCTTTGCACTAAAATAGTTTCAGGAAAATGAAAATTTAATTTCTGGTTGTATTTCTGAGTGTCTAAAATACATGGTTTGTATAAAGGGCAGTGCACGCATTTTTTCCCAGTACAGCAGAGGGGCAAACAAACCAGTTGAGAGTAGCAGGTCCTGAAGCCCTCAGGTGTTTCTGGGGGGGTATGGGAAGGGTAACAGAAAGGTCAGAGGATTGTGGAAGCTGAGATTTCATTATGAGCAGTAGAAAAAGTGCAAACTGCACTTTCTTACTTTAAAGATCCACTTTTTCTGGTCCTTATTTTTGTGAAACAGAGATGGGAGTTAAAGAAAATTACTCAAATTGATAAACCTTGCTGGGTTCAGATCCTGCAAAATTATTTTTATTACAGTTCTTGGGTAGTAGGGGTGGTAAAAATGAATATTTAATAAAAGCAAACCCAGAGGAAAACTTCTTTTTCTCACAAAATACAGAGCTTTCAGCTTGAATCCCAGCATGTGAAGATGGTTTGAATATAATCATGAGAGGGAGGATTTTGTGGTTTGACAACATATTTTCCAATAAGGCTTTGCTGAACAGTTTCAGAGATGTATCTCTGGCTGCAGCACCATTGTTCCCCAAAAACCTCCTCTTTTCAACTCAGTTGGCTGAACATAGAGAATCATAAACTGGAATGAAAGTCACAAGATGCCATGAGACAGTTGGAGGATGAATGAGTTCTGTGTATTTTATGCAAGCTGAACATATCTGTCAGAATAATACATTGCTGGTTGCTCAGGAGGAATAAGTGTGCACTCTTCAGCAAGGCAGAATTTCAGTGAAGGTACATTTCCAGCTGAGACCAGGTGGTGAAGCAAATTCTGAGGTAGGAGCCAGTGTCTCCTTTGGAGAGGGGTAGCAAATGGAAATCTTGCTTATACAAATTTTTGCCTTGCAATATCCCGATTTGGTCTTCTAAAACCATGTATTTTTGCTTGCAGCTCCTGTGAATAAGGTGGAAGTGCAATGCCTTGCACTGGGCTTGGGAAGCTTTTTCTCACATTTGAGACATGAGGGCTGTGATCATACAACAGGGCAGAATAGAAAGCTACTGGGTTTTTCAGAGCTGTAAATGAAATGACATTAGCACTTTGGTTTCAAGTTGGTCTGTGATTTCAAACAAGGCGAGATGTTGTTAACCCAGTTTTCTGTGTGCATGCTGGATAAACATGAGCACAAAATGTCATCTTCATAAAGTTCTTCAGCTTTGGAAAAGGAATTTTAAAGGAATTTTCGTTTCCTGTTCACACACACAAAAAAGTTGTGCATCCCTAGGCAGTCCCAGGTTTGAAAATATTTATCTGAAATACTGTATAGAGTGGGATTTTTTTTTCTAGTGGGGAATTAGGGTTCCTTTAGGGTGGAGAGCATCTTGATGCTTTTCCATGCAGATTTTTTCAAACATTTGTTTTCCTGATTCTACAGGAAACACAGCTGTTACTCCAGCATCATTGCTTCTCTTTAATGCAATGTAATATGGCACCATTCTAAAATGTGCTTATTGAATGCATCAAAAGGTATTGATACCACTTGCACCAAGGCAACCACCTGAAACTGTGTTCCTTAGGTCATTGCCATATACCTTCTAAACCAGAAAAGTAGGGAATAATAAAGGTAAAAAGAGAGAAATATGATAGAAAGCTAAACTTAAATGAAAGGAGAGATAAAGAAAGGGGTGGAGAACATAAAAAATAAAAATATTTTTCTGTGCCTTTGTGCCTAACATTTTGCAAACCATGGAACCGCCCTGGTATTTCCTTATCTTTTGTCATCAAGGAGAGCTGGCCAAAATTTCCTTTTCTGTGGGAAAATTTTCTCGACCGAGTAATGGGGTTTTTTGGTGGTGTGTTTTTTTTTTTTTTCCCTTGTGTAGCAGGGGAATGGTATGCAGATCAGATTTTTATTTTATTATAGGATGCTTTCAAAACAGCTTTTCATGCAAAGTTCACACTTGTACATATTAGTTCAGTTGCATGTTTTATTTAGGACTTAGCTACAAACTTCCTTCTCTACATTACCTAGAATCAAATTAGTTGTGTTTTCCACTTAAATTTAAGAAATCTGATGATATATGAGAGGCTTAATTTGATTTAAATTAATTTTTTTCAAAGCACCTCTACTTCCAAAGTTCATTCCTTCATGCTGATTATTTTCTCTTGCTGTTCACCTTCTAGTCTTTAGTGTAGCCTTAATACTTTATATTGGTACATCCTTTCTGTCTTCTTGCATATATATTTTTAAAATATTTTTTTCCTCTTAAACTCCTGCTCTGTGAATTTGACTAGTATGGACTACAATAGTAATAATGGTATCTTGTCTGCTATGAGAAATTGATTATAAAGAAACTTCTCCTCATTTCCATTCCTCATGAAAAATGAGGAAGGGCAAGTACACAAATACATGGAGTAAGTTATATAAAAGCTGCTGTTGTTTGCTTTGCTTCACTACAAAACCCCAGAAAATACAGACCTAAATTTCCTTGTTGTGCAGCAATTAAGTCCAAAAATGCTTGTAAGAAATAGCCTCATAAATTTTGGTCAAGATCTGACTAATGAGCTGATAAGCATTTGATGTGCTCTGTTTGCTTTTCTGACCTTTTTGTTGGTTTTTTTCAGTGATGAGGGAGTAATACTGAGTGATGTGGAATGTTGCTATTTCTTCTAAAGGTTTAAGTCACCTTTTTGTAGAGTAACAAAACACATCACAGCTAATGTAGTAGCTGTGGGCTCTGTTTCCAGTCCTGCTTCCACGGCCCTCTCTTGTGGCTGATCTGGGTCAGGGGATTTTGATTTGTCAGTGGCATGTACATTCAGAGGTGCAGGGTGAGTGCATATGCAGCCCTGCTAAGAGTGAAGCTGAGCTGGTCCATTTGATATCATTCACCAGGAAGCTGATTAGTCTGGTGTTGTTTTTCATAAGGCAAGGCACAAGGTGGTACCTGTATTTTTTTTTTTTTGGCAAGTTGTTAATTTAAATGTGTCAACAAAAACAAAGAGGCATCATTACCTGTTTTCTGGATGACTATGCTCAGCAAGTTGTTGGGAAATTCAGAAAGGCAAATATTTTAAGAGAGTTAATACTTGGCATAATTCTTACATGAGGGAAAACTTTTGTTTTGCAATAGCAGTTGGTGTTTCTTATGAATGAACTTCAATAAATCTAAAACCAAAGAGGAAGAAAGTGAAAGTGGGTATGACCTACCCAAACTCATGCCCTGCATCCAACGTGCTCTCCTTTATAAGGCAGTTTATATGTTTAATACAGGCTCAGGAGCACTTTGGATAGTAGGAATGAGGTGAGGCTCCTCTTTAAAGTAGTAGTTTTCTTGTTCAGTATTCTTATGCTGCAGGTAAAAAAAACTTCCCAAAACTGTTATTTTCCTTTTTCTTGTGGGAAGCAAGAGATTTGTGGGGAAAGGGAAACACTATACCCATCTTTGAAAAAGATAGGAAGGAGGACCTTGGGAACCACAGAGCCATCAGCCTCACCCTTGTGTCTGTTTAGATCTTGGAACAGCTCCTCCTAAAAGCTCTGCTAAGGAGCATAGTGAACAGGGACATGATTTGGGACAGCCAAGGGTCAGTCCCACTTGACCCATCCTATTGGCTTTCTGTTATGGAGTGACTGCATCAGTGTACAAGGAAAGGAATGCAGATGTCACTTATCTGGCCTTCTGTAAAGCCTTTGATACACTCCCCCACAACATCCTTATGTCTGGAGAGAGAGAGATTTTATGGGTGGATTGTTTGGTGGATAGGGAATTGGTTGGACGGTTGCATGGAGAGGGTAGTGGTCATAGTTAATGTCCAGAGGGAGTCTAGGTACAAGTGACATCCCTTAGGAAATCTTGCTTGGACAAGTTCTGTTTAATGTCTTCCTCAGTGACACAAAGGGATTGAGAGCACCCTCAGCAAATCTGCAGATGACACCAAGCTGAGTGGTGCAGTTGACACACCTAAAGCATGGGATGCCATCCAAGGGCATCCTCTGCACCCTCTCCCCCAACTCTCCCCTCCTGGACAAGCTTGAGAAGTGGGCCCATGGGAATCTCAGGAGGTTTAACATAGACAAGTACAAGGTGCTACACCTGGGTTGGGGCAACCCCCCAGTATTAATATAAGATAAGAAATGAGAGCAGCCCTGCAGAGAAAGGCTTGGGGGTGCTGGTGGCTGAGAAGCTGGACATGAGCCAGCCATGGGCACTCCCAGCCCAGAGAGCCAAACGTGTCCTGGGCTGCATCCAAAGCAGCGTGGGCAGCAGGGACAGGGAGGGGATTCTGTCCCTCTGCTCTGCTCTGGTGAGAGCCCATCTGCAGTGCTGCATCCAGCTATAAGGACATGGACATTTTGGAGCAGGTTCAGAGAAGGAATACAAGATTGATGAGTGGCTGGAACACCTCTCCTATGAAGACAGGCTTAGAGAGCTGGGGTTATTCAGCCTGGGAAGAAAAGGCTCTAGGTTTCAATATTTAAAGGAAGGTTATAAGAAGGATAAGGAGAACTATTTAGAAGGCACACTGTTCTGATAGGACAAGGGGTAATGGTTTTAAATAAAAAGAGGCTAAATTTAGATTAGATGTAAGGAAGAAGTTCTTTACTGTGAGGACGGTGAGGCATTGGAACAGCTTTTCCAGAGAGATAGTGGATGCTTCATCCCTGGGAACATTCAAGATCAGGTTGGATGGGGCTCTGAGTAACCTGATCTAGATGAAGAAGTCACTGTTCACTGCAGGGAAGTTGGACTAAGATTATCTTTAAGGTTCCTTTCAACCCAAACCATTCTATGATCCCATGTTATTAGTATGAGAAAAAAATAATTTCACATGGGAATTGACACAGCACTGTATTTCAAATATAGCCATCAAATAAAGTGTTAAATTTCTTACTTAATGTGTTTTAGTGAGATTTTGTCAGTGCTCAGAAAATTGCAGTTGGGAATTAGTAACTGTGTTTCCACTGGCAACTGAAACTTCTGAATTTTACATTACTTCAAACTCCTAGGCAGATGTTTCTTCAAGTTTGGGAACATGATGGCCACAGTAACTGGGATGAAAATTCTATTTAAATAGAAAACCAAAAAAAAGTTTTGGTTTTTTGCAAATTTATGAAACATTGTACAAATCTGATTTTTAATCAGTTAAGTTTAAGAAAAGTCTTGCTTCTTCTTATATAAGAAGTTTTTAATGTGTCAAATCTTGGAGTACTTCACAAAGATTTCTTTGCCATTGCTTCAGTTCTATACCTAAAGATAGTAGAGTGTGGTTAGTGAGTTTTAGTGGCTTTAGTGCTGAGTCATGGTAAGTCACAGGCAAGTCATGGTAGGGTGGGGATGAAATCTTGACTTTCAGTCCAGGTCTCTCACTGACCACAGTGTAAACCAAAAAAGGGTAAATTAGCAAATGTCAGGAGTAATGCAAGACCTGATAGGATTGTATATGGAACTATAAATCACTTTTGGTACTCTTTCTGCTGTGTTATGGGAAAGAGGAATGTGGCCTGTATGGAAATACCTCTAGCAGACAATTAAGAGAAAAGGATTGTGTGCTAGAAAGGAAGTATGGTTATTAATAGTTAGAGATGACATTGTTCTGTAGTCTTTCAATGCCTGATAGTGGGAGTATGTAATCTCAGCAGCGGTTTACTGATGTTTTGTGCCCCTCTGCTTGAAAACATATGGTACATTTCAGCCTTAGCTCTGAATTTCCTTTAATTGTTTTCTGTTGCTGCCTAAACACTTTGAAATGTAGGGTGTGGAGAAGGAGGAGGTTGATGTAAACTCTTTGTGAAATTTTTAGTAGCTGCTCATGACATCAATCAGGCAGAGTTAAACCCAGACACAGGGTTGAACTTGACAGGTTTTTAGGTGAGTGATGGTGAAGTGAAATGTGTCTAGGAGACATAAGTGGGGAGGAGGTGTACGGATGCAGACCCCAAGAAATGGTCATTCAGCTACTTGCCCTGGCCTCTTGTCAGAGGGGGCAGTAAGTGCTGTGCCTGCTGGTTGATCTCTGAATCAAAAACAGTATTTTGGGATGCTTTAAATCTTCCAAACCAATGCTTTAGTGTGTTACTGGGATGAGATGTCAAAATACTAACTAATTAATTACTTTAAAAAAATCTTGTAAACTGAGTATAAAGTAATATGATTGGCAGCAAGAACTTTCTAATATGGAAAATGTTCATCTTTCTTCCTGCTCTACACCAAAGCTCTGAAAAAGTATTACCCTTTTTGCATCAGCTTGCCAACACTTAACAAAATACATAAATATAGTTGCCAAAAGAACTGCAAGAAATTTCCATTTATCTATTCAGTCAGCTGTAGTCTGTGGTATACTCTGTCATTTATATGCTGTTTTTATTTCTGAAGTAACTGATGACTGTGTCTGTTTGTCAAGAAACATTCCTTCCTAACTGGAAAAAATATGTCAACCATGTAGAAGAAGTACACACCTTAACTCATACTTGTGACATTCATAATCTGATTTCACCTTCCTTTGCAAAGGAAGTGCAGATTTGAGATTCCTTGCAGCACTCAGTGTTTGTGTTAAATCTTCATAAGGTGGACACTGTAGTACCTTTCCTCCCTCCCACCTCTGGCTTGTCAGATATTTATCAAAAGGAGATGTTTAAAATTCGTGGCAGTTTTCTAAGACAGCAGATGTTAACTGCAGCAGTGATAACTTTCTCTGCGGCGTCCATGGTGGAGCTGTGCAGCTGTGCTATTCACCCTTCTGGTTGGTAAAAATCCTCATACCACATCTCCGAGCGCCTGCCTGAACACCTCCGTGCCCATGTGTCTGTGCTGAATCACCCTCCTCCAGTGAGGTGTGTGAAGGAACTGTTAACAACAGCTCCAGCAACAAGTGCTGCCAAATGCGGGGTGCTGAGCTGCTTCAGCTGTGCTGACCAAGCTTGCTGTCTGCATGGCAGCAGGATGGGGAGGGGCATGAGGAAGCCTGGCACTGATGCAGGGGTTCAGGTGGGCTCCAAGGCAGGTCATCTCCACACTAACTCATCGATCCAGGGTGCTGGGAAAGCTTCTCAGCATGGAATAGCCCACGTAGGGCAGGAAGGATTAGATGCAGTATTAGGATGCTACTCCTGTTAAGAAACAAAAGATGCCTGGGTCTTGAAGGAAGCAAAGTTAGAGAAAACTTCCAAATGCACTCTGAGGAAGAATGAAGTGCTAAATAATCGCCCAAAAATCAGGGGCTACATGAATTGAGGATCTGAGGCTCTGTTTCAAGTCCTGTGTATGAATAAGATGAATTTCACCTATATCAAGCTGTTAATCTGTGTGAGTAA
The DNA here is from genome assembly GCA_013400575.1 of Peucedramus taeniatus. Classification (NCBI taxonomy): domain Eukaryota; kingdom Metazoa; phylum Chordata; class Aves; order Passeriformes; family Fringillidae; genus Peucedramus; species Peucedramus taeniatus. Next base: position 12,788 of record WBNO01030983.1, read on the forward strand.
AACAAAAAACCTTATGTATACAAATAAAAAAAAGGGGGGGGGGGGGGGAGGAGGAAAGCAAGCTCTGCCAAAACTTTGTGTTTCAAGAACAAGAGGTCTTTAGTTCTTTTATTACTCATTAGGCTTCAGGGGAGTTTCACCTTTAAGTGGATTACTGTCATTCCAGTTCTGTGTAGAGGGGTGACTTGGCATTGGAGTACTTAGCACACTTCGCTTGCAGAGTCTGTTTTGTATAAACTGTTCAGGGTGTAAAGCACATCACTTGAATTTTAAATTTTTTTTCCCTTGACTTTGATTGGAATGCAACTAACTGGTGGGAAAGTTAAGGCTTGTCTAAACAAGGAAATAGCCCAGGCTAGTTCTTCCATACAGGCTTTCCAAACCTATACTTTTGTTACAGTACGAATGCCTCTGAGTGGATTAGCTCTATTAACAAGGTTTGTCTGCCAGTGTGCTGTACTTTAGCCCTTCTCCATTCCAGGTAGCCTTATTTGGTAGCAGTGACATCCCAGAAACACACCTGCAGTTTACAACCTGATACTCACTCTCTTATCAATGAAAGGATCATTTGGTCCACATTGTTGCTGTGTTATATGTCTGTAATGTCATAGTGAAGGTTATGCTGTAGCACGGTTAGAGATATGAGCCTGGGAAGCATTTTGAGTCATTGAAGACAGTTGGTCCTTTCTTATGGTAAACACCTTGAAGGCTGTCAACTGAGAGGTCCTGTTTAAAAAACCCAACAACCCACATTAATTTCTCCTGTGTGTTTTCCTTAATCCAATTACTCCCATTGTGAAGAAACTGTACAGCTCAGTGCTGCAAGAGGCTGCAGGCAATGAGGTGGGCTGAGCAGAGCTGTCTTCTGCTGGCCATTACACATGGTGGTGGGCAGTGCCAGGACCTGAATAACAAGTTTTGGGGAAGATCCTTCAATACAAACCTTGGTCTTACAGAGATCCATAACCTGCTGCAGTCACTGCAGGTGGAGTTGGGGTTTGGGACACAGATGGACCTTTTTGTCCAAAACCAGAATGATTCTTTCCCTAAGGCTGCTTCAAAATGTGGTTTCCATAATGGTTGCAATGACGAAAGGGAATGTTCCTCCTCTTCCTGGCTGATCTACAGTTACTGATACTGGCAGCACCAAGGTAACAGCAAAGTTTGTGCACAAAGTTTCATTCCTGCATTCTCACAGCAGGAGCACCTGCTTTCTGAGAGGAAAGCTGGCAGTGAATCATTAAAGATTTAGTATCTGTAATCATGCATAGAGCTGGAGCAGGGAATCCCTGTGTCAAGGATCACTGTAATTTATTGTTTTACCCAGTGTGGAAAAGCAATGAAGGGCACGCAGAGGGGAGTGGCAAAGCAATTAACACAGTTTCTGATCTTTGGCCAACACAGTGCTCTGTGCACTCTGTTATAGGTGGGATAATTTACTGAACAGGAGCCCTGAGGTCACTCTAAGTCAAATGATGTCTGCAGGATGATTGTTTTAATTACTATTTTTAGTTTTAGGCCCAAAAAGCGAGGATAAGAGCAGTTTAGCTATCCTATCCACTCCTCCTTCTGCATTTGGTTCAAGGTTGAAACTGTTGGCCTTCAGAGAAACACAGAGTGCTGTAGGAGCTGGGATCGCGCACTGCAGATGGGATGGGTGGGTAATGGGCACTAAACATCCTGACATTCAAGGCCAAGGTGGTAATGGGGAGTTCCTGGCTCCCAGGCCTGTGGTCAGGCTGTGGGGTTTGTGTTCAGCCTGTTCCCTCCTATCCTCTCACCCCTTCTGCCCCCACCTGCACCCGCAGCCGGAGCTAATAACCGAAACGTACCTCCAAGGAAGAGCAAGTCACCCAACTTGTTCCACGAGCTCCTGCTGTAGGTTCTTTCCTTTTACCCCACCTCTGAATATAAACAATGTGTAGCTGTGCGGTGATGCTGCTGCCAAATGCAGCTCTAAATTCTGCATTAAACTGGTTTGAGCCAACTTGAGTGGACTGTATAATGCTGTGTCTATGAAAAATATTTTTTGCTTTGAAAAAATACCAGTTTTTTTTTTTTTTTTTTTTTTTTTTTTTTTTTTTTTATGGAAATTGCCCTTACTTAAGGGAATGAGGGTGCTAATAAAGAGGGTTTGTCATGAATGTGGAGCTGAAAGCTGTGTCTCCTTCAAGATGACTAAATGTCTTGATGAATGCAGTACGAAGGAAAAATGCCTGTTAAATGTGATCTACTCAAATGACTTTCAGAATTCTGTAGCCAAAAAAATGCATCAGTCTCTCTTAAAATGTCAAAAGCTTTTGTTGCTAGGCACTACAGGTACTTGGTTTTCATCTTTTTTTTGTCTTTTTTTTTTTTTTTCGAAAACCTGGAAACGGAAAACAACTTCTGGTGCCAAATCATGGTCTGGATGATGATGTAACACTTAGTGCAAATACACTTCATGGCCTTGCAAGCATAGGGTACCATCCCCTTCATACACTGAAAATAACTGCTTAAAATCCTCCCCAAAACCCACAAAAAAGCACCCAAGCACCATCCTCCCCAACTCTCCCCTCCAAACTAAAGCTTGAATAGCAGTAGAAATAAGGGGTTGGACTGAAACAGTAGGTATTTGTATCATAATAGGAGACAGCCTAGAGTACTGTCTTTTATTGGCTGATACACCCAGGAAAAACATAAAAACAACATTTTAATTAAATTGTTTTTCTCCCTGTTGCCAAGTGATTTGAAAGATGTGCCCTAACTTGTATGCCTACGAGATTTCATTGTGTTTTGGTGCATATGCAGGGATTCAGAGAAACAGTTATCTGGGGAGAAGACCTGCCTTACCACACAGCATGACTGCACCCTAAGGAAAGCAAATGTATTTGCACACTTGTTGAAATTAATATTCCTGTCCCACCCAGATAATCATGATAATGAGGGATTTTTTTTATTTAAAATTGCAGTTCTATTACACAAGCCGAATTTAGTGTGATATCACGTTGCATGTAAGTAGTCAAAATAAGATGGTATTTACATGCCCTTATGGGGACACCTCTTTTAATTAGCTTTTACTTTAGACATTTAATTTTTTTTTCCTGTTTTACACACTCCACACTCTATGCCCCTTTTCAGGTAGGTGACTTTGGGGTTTTCTTTCTACTTAAGGTCAATCTCTTCTTGATCTTTTTTGCATCTTTCATTTTTTCTCTTACTTTCCTGTTGCTCATGCTGATTTTTTTTTTTCCAGTGTAGAAGTACTCTTTTTCTTTGGTTTTTTAGGTGTTGAGGAACCTCTGTACTTCCCTACCACCAGCACCTCACCAGCACTGTCTTTCTTTTCAAATTCTTGCCAAGATGACATACATTAGGAGCTGATCACCGGTGCAACACAGAACCACTGTCCAGTGCCTCAATTTTTTATTTTTTTTTTAATTTGCTCTTTAAAATTGTTATTTTTAAAGGAAGGTGTCTAAATTCTTGTATTTCCCCATAGAGTTATCAGCTTTTTTCTTCTTTGTGGTCTGGAGAATAGTGATAGTGATGAGGAGCCCTGCAGCAGTGGCCCTGCTCCTCCCCTCGCTTTCACCTGCTCTGGTGCAGCCTCCCTGCCCCTGGCCTAGGAGCAGGAGCAGCACTGAGGACCAGCAAGTGAAGGAGAGGAAAGACTCAGCTCTTTCTTCTTTTCAAGCCCATGGAGTTGCAGGAGCGAGAGGCAGTCCTGCTCTGCTCAGGTGCTGGAGGGATGGTGTGGACCACAGTCTCATTTTCAGTCTAGAGACTGACATCTTGGCTTCTTTAAAGGACTGGTTAGAGGGAAATGCTTTAACAACAGGCAAGAGAAGCGTTTGTGTCTAGTGATGCCCCATGGGGATCAGAAAGTCAGGTACAGAGCTGCAAGTGTACAGTACTGTTTGCCTTTTCCCTGAACAGCAGTATTTAAAAGCCTGCTTGTGGATGACCTGCTTCCCACTGGCAGCTCTGTCTCTCCCATATTATGACTTTGCAGAGCTTTTGGGTGCGGTTCACTTTGAAGTTTGAGGCAAAATTGGAATATTGAAGGGTAATAGCTCTATCTAGTCAGTGTTCTACATTGTGTTGTGCATTTAATGTAAGTCTGTACAGCATGTGGAAAACTCAAGCCATGTTAGGAACATTTGAAATGCTCCACTGTTCCATCGTGTCCACCATTTGGGGAAAAAAAACAGCCCTTCCCACAGTCTCATTTGAGCCTCCCACCCCCTTCTCACTAAGACACTTAGAAGTAGAAATAGCATACCAGAAATGAATTACACTTAAATTTTGTGGTTTAGACTTCAGGCTTTATTTTTGTTGTGATTTAAAACCTGTAATTCTGTGATGCTTATTCCAACTTCAGATGCTCAGGGAAATGTAGTGATTGAGTTCTCTTAATAACATGAACAAAAATTACCTTGATGATTTTATCCCTGTTAGTTCAAGAGCTTTCTATAATAATGGTCAGAACCTTATGTTTTCTGCAAAAATGTATTTGATCTGCCCAGTGATGAATCCTTGCTTTTGAAATGGCCAGCTCTTCTCTCCCCTTCTGGTTTTGCCTCTCTTGTGCTGATAGGTGGCACCAGTATTGCCTCTCATGATCCACTTTATTGGTATAATGGAATAAAATTTTCCAGTTTATCTTAAGTTCCTCATCTTCCCTCATCCTCATAATCCTTTTTTCTCTGCTAATTTGTTTCTTTCATAAATTTAAATGGTCTGCTCGTGTTTACAGAGATTAAGAACACCTTGGTGGCAGAAGAGGGTGTGGATGCAGGTATGAAACTTTTTCTTTAAGCACATCTTGTCAGTGACAATTGTCACCTGGAGATAGGTCTGGTGTGTTGTGCTTCTCCAGGATTTTGAGGTCTGGTTGTTTAAATAGAACTATTTTTGTGAAGTGTGAGGAGATTCAGATTGCAGTATGTCTTTTGAAGCTGCAGTGGCAATGACCATTAGTCTTGTTAAAGTACAGTTACATTGGTAAAAGGAACGGTGTAATGGTTTCTATATTTGAGTGCATTAATTTCTGAAAAATGTTCCCATTCACATTTCTAGTGATAAATTAAATTGCAAGGTTGATAACTTGTCTCTTTTTTTCCTACTTATTTCTGTGGTGCTATTTAAAATTCATCTTTCCATTCATTATTCTGGTAGAGTTTAAAATGGCTGCTAGCTATTTTAAGACCTGTGGCTTTGCTGATTAACTATGAAGATTAGGGATGGTCAAGAATAACTTGGCAAAGACAGTATTTAGAAGTCCTGCTTTGTTTAAATGATACCTTTTTGTGTCAATATCCAAACCTGATAAAAAGCCTATTGGGTGTGTCACCTCTTGGTGCTGTGAGGGTCATTTCCAGGCCCTGACTGCAGAACAGCTGGTGTTGGGGCAGTAACCTGTGAGATGGCAGGAGTGATCAAACTTCTGTCTTGGGAGCTGAGGGAAGGAAGAGTTTGAACCATGTTTTATCCTGCATGTGCACTTTAACTAACGGTGTTCTGCCTTCTGAACCAGGAGGTTCAATTGATTGGTTTAATTGCTGAAACACCTTCAAAATTAATTCTCTCATGTGCCAGAAGTTTGGTGGTTGTGCAGCCAAGCATCCACTGATGAGCAACTGCTCTGCTATGTTTTTGTTGCTCTCAGGGTGTAGACGACATCTATTTTTCTAAACCTGACTCTTCTTCCTTGTTTACCTGCACAATGTGCTCATTTTCAGCCCTGTGGTTGACATAACCCATTGGTTTGGGAGTTTGCTCTGAGTTGCTGTGGTGACTGGGCAGACCGATCAGACCATGTTGCCTTCACTGATGTTGGTGTCAGTTCATTACCTTGGAGTTACTCATTCTTTTTGCTCTGGTGCTTTCTTCTTGTGCCTTACTTGCCAGTTGCATAGACTCCCTAGTCCCCTGAACACTGACCTGATCGTTGTTTAGCAAGTAGTTCCTCTTCTTGTAATGGGACTGCAGCCTGAGGCTTCTTCCACGCAGAGGAAACAATGCCTTTTCAAGTCCTTGCTGTATTGGTACTAGTGTAACACTCATATATTAATTGAATAAAGTTGACACATGTAGCCAGCTTTCCTCATATTGTATGGAAAGAAAAAAGGGACATTGCACGGAAAGGAAAAATAAATGCCCCTTCTGAGGCTGCATCTCACAGCATGAAGCTGTTCCCTGGACAAATGTGCAAGCAGGCCCCTGGGCACTGCAGGGACCAGTGCCTGGGCATTGAGGCTGCCTGTCCTCCATCCTTCCCAGTTCCCTCCTCTCATCTGCCACCACATCATGTCTCCCATGTTTGCCATTGTGTTACACCCCCCTGCAGCAGAGCAGCCCCCACCGTGGCACATCGCATCAGGCTTTGGGGCATAACCTTCACGGTATGAGACACCTGGGATCTTTCAGATGTGGTAACGCAGAGCCCGCAGCCTGCATGGGGAATACCTTGCTCAAATATTTTCCTTGAATTAAGCCATGTTTACAGACTGATAAGAAATACTAGAATCCCAGGGACCTTCAAAACAGAAGGTTGTGTGGATTCTTGGGTTTGTTTTACTTTATTAGAAGCAGCTGTTATTTTCTTTGTAGATTGTTTTTTTAATGAATTTTAAATGAAGGAATAACTGTTACATCTAGTGATTATGTGTCAAAAAAAATATTTAAAGCATATTAAATTGCTAAAGCAGAGCTTCTCTATATTATGAAATTCTGATACCAGCACCTTGACTTACAAACTCTTAATGACAGGGCTGTGTGTAGCTTATGAATTAAGTAACTTCGTGTACCTTTTCCTTTGACTTGCAGCTGAAGGAAGCAAGTGCGCAAGAGGGCACATTCTTTTGTTGTTGATAGCATTCCGCCTTAACGAGAAGGAATTTCTTGCCTATTGCCCACTGTTCATGAAGTGGAAAGAGATCACAAGTTGTATAATCTCTGTATATATCATTAGATTTATTCTTTTTTAACATTTCTCTCATGGGTCGGTCCATCCTGCAGCAGGTGCAGAGTGGGTGCTGCACCTCTATTTTGTGACAGATCGGCGTGAAGTTGAGGAGGGGGGTGTGGGTGTGGGAAGGGGAAGGGGAGGGACTCAGAAAGAACCCCCCCCACAAGTGAGGCAGCAGCAGCAGCTCTGAATACAGTTTGGTTTCTGTCTCTCCGGAGCTTTGCTCAGCAACCAAGCCCAGACTCCAGGTGCAGTATTCCCTCATCAGTCTGTGAGCATAGAAACGAAGAGTCCCTCCTCTTCTTCCTCCCCTGCCAAGAGTTTCTGGGTGGTGAATGTCAGTAGCTGGAGTTATTTTTAAAGGCATGAGGTGAGGCTTGTCGTGCAAAGCTAGGAAAGAGGGCGTTTGTTTGCTGAGCAGAGCTGACATCAAAGTGGAGATTGCTGCCTACTGGCTCACCGCTGCCTTATGCCAGGTAATCTTTAACATACCCCTCAGTCCCTGCGATCACAGCCCAGCCTGCCTGTGTGCATGAGAACGAGCAGCGTTTATGATCCAGAAGATTGCTTTTCCAGTTTCATTTATGTGAGCTGGACTTTGACATTTAAAGGCTAGTACTAATCATCTTGCAAAACCTGCTTAGTGCTCTTAACTGAGCAACTGCTTTCTACTTCTCTTTGCAGGATAATATAAATGTTTTTCTGAAAGCGTGCGAAAACATTGGACTGAAAGAAGCTCAGCTTTTTCACCCAGGAGATCTTCAGGATTTGTCCAATCGGGTTACAGTCAAGTGAGTTTTGTGGTTTTGTTTTCTCCTTTCCCTTTTCCCTCTAAGCTCTTTCACGGTCTATTTTTTTTTTAATGTTTGCCTATGGAAAATTCTTTTAATCTGGTATGAGCAGTTCTGAATACTGTGGTGAGGCTTTAAGCCCTGTTAAAGCTAGTGGATAAGACTTGCAGAAATGTAATTTAAAAAATGAAGTATTATTATAATACCTGACAAGCAAACTAATTGTTAATGAATATTTACAGCATTTAATATGAGATGGAAGCTGTTCAGCTTGACTTGGAGCAAAATTGTTAGATGATATCAAAAGCATCACTTTTCTTTATGATTTGTGATTACCAATGTAAATCTGAAAGGCTGAGGTGGTACTTCTGATACTTATCCAAATGGATTTGAGGCTTAGGTATGGTGTTCCTAAAGGACTGCTGGTCTTGCCACTCCAAGTATTAATCAGATGTTTGGCTCTGAGTGTCACATCCCCTGTCAAGGTGTGTGAATAGAAATTAAGTACTGAATTGCACAAAGGGTAACTGGCATGTTTATGCCAGAGTTTTCCTGTGAAATAGCAGTGGCTTGCTTCTGTAATATATTTAGTGGATTTTCATATTTCAAGAGTGCTGGGTCCCCTAATAAGATTTTTATTACCAGTTTCTGAGAGATTAAGGTGAAACTTTACTGTATAGACAGGTGTTTTAAGATAAATGAGTTGACGCAAAAATCATCCTAGGGTATCTTGATTTGTTACAGTATTAAGTGTTTTAATTATATTGGGACAAAAGGGTGAATTTATTGCCTCCAAAAAAAAAAAAACAAAACCAAAAAAACAGTGGGTTTTGCTGGAAACCTGTCAAGTTAAATGTGAAGGATTGATTCCTGTCTTAAATTACCAGTTTTATCAAAGAGGAACAGGCAGTAATCCTTCTGTAAATACAAGGAAAAAAAATACTGTGAAATGACATGTAGCTGTTTTAATTAGAAAGAAATCTCTCGTAGGTGGATCGAGTGGTAGCCTGTTGACATGCTCTCTGCCTGGTTTCAGAACGAAAGTTCATACTGTTTTGAGGTCTGATATGTGAGATGGCAATGTGTTTTCTGTCTTTGACTCATGCCCGAAACATAATTTCTCTCTAATCTGGTGTTTAGGGACTTGGCATGCTTCCGGGAGGTTGGTATTCTCTCTGCTGGTTCCTACGTCATGCCAAAAGCCGGAGGGTTGGTAACCTCTGCTATGCTTAAATTACTCACAAAGCCCTAGCAAAAGTTGTTTTGGTGGAGGTTTCTCCAAGGGTATGGCTGGGAAGGGTTGGAGACGGTCAGGAGCTGGTGTTCAGCAGCGTCAGTAGCGACAAGCTGGAACACTGGGGAGGTCGAGATAGCGAACTGTTGTGCAAGGTATGTTGTCCAACTCGTCCCGACGTTGAACCGCGGCGCCCAGGAGAGGTCAGCCGTGAAATCCATCCAGTGGGTCTGTAACCAGGGCTTTTTTGGGTCCTTTCAGCAGCGCCAGTTCCCTTCCCGGCTCCATGAGCAGAGAGTAAGGCTGGAATTTTAAGTTGTCACGAGGCAACAGTGGTTTTACATCATACCTCCTCAGCAATGGTTTAATTAGTGTTTTTCAAAAAAGCAGATTTAACTATTGAGTACTTCTTATGGACAGCAATGCGGGGGGTCTGGGTTAGAGTCAAAAGAGCTGCCAGCTATACAACCATGTTCTTGTAATTTGTTTCAGTATGAATTTGCTTCTCCACACATTTTATATCATATGACAGTCCCACAGTGTGTATTAAATGCTTCCAGAGTAATTCAAAACTTCTGTATCTGAACATGCTGTAAAGTGGTGTCCTAACTATAGTAGCACTTTTGATGTATTTAGGAGAGGGAGAGAGATAGGAGGGAAGTTTTATTCCAAGAAATGAAGGAAATAAATTACACAAAGATAACTCTCTCCATTGAAAAGTTAATTACAGAAATAATTTTATTACCCAGAGGACAAGCTATTCTTCAGAGAATTTTCAGAGAGATTTATATTTGTGTCAGGAGAAAAATGCTGTCTGATCAGGAACTTTATCTGATGTGTCTTTTTTATTATTTAATAGAAATAAGTAATTTCATACATTCAAGATGAATTACAAATGTCTTCAAAACTTGTAGGATGCCAGGCCTCAGAAAACGGGTACTGTTTCATGTCTTGCTTTTGTCTTATCCTCTGTTAACTCTAGGTTTATAATTGGAAGTAAATAATTTCTTGTCACAAATAATGAAAACTTTTAATCTGCTGACTTATTAAAAAGATTCCATTTAACTTTTGGATTTCTAACATTCCTAAGCAAATTCATTTTGCTGCTGTTACCTGAGGCTAATTGCCCACATCTTAAAGCTGCGATATGTTGTATGGGATTACATTAATGTGCGCCTGAAGCAGTGTGTATTTTGACACCGCAAGAGGACTGCTGTGTTCTGCTGCTCCACCACTGTTAGCACGGGTTTTTTTATCTACACAGAATAGATTAAATAAACTGTTGCTTAGAAAAGTCAGCTTAACAGGCTGGGGTGACAGAGAACAGGGCGCTGGTAGGACATGCATGTACTGTCAGGTATGACAAGGTGCTTGATTTGCCTTGGATGTTGAAAATTGGTCAGAGGAAGGTACCATTAAAGGGGTGGGTCTGCTTCTGCTGCTAAGGAGGACACGAGAGTTGTCGTCTTATGTAAGAGCAAAACCAGTCCTTCACACTGTCTGGGAGGTTGCATCTCTGTCCCTGTTATGCTTGTTCAATTGATCTGACACCTCTGGAGCTGGGCAGGTCCTCAGGAGGAACATCTACTTTTTGAAGTGGATGAGCTCTGTGAGGTGGTGTTCCATGTGCTTCTCCTGTCTCTGCTGCCTGGCAGTTATGTGTGGTATCTCCTTTTTACCTTGTGGGAAGTCCTTTGCCCTCAGGCTGTTGCCATCTCAGACTGCCATCCTCTGCCACCTGGGCAGGCTCCCTTCCCAACAGGAAGAGTTATTTTCTCCTTGTACTTTATGTCGGAGTGTGCTTGCTGCCTTTCGCCGTACCTTTGCTGACAGCACTCTGTCTAAACTACGCCTTTTTAGTGCAATACAACATCTAATGAACACCACTGCAAAGCCATCCAGAGTTACCAAACTCTCTTATGTGGTGCAGTGTTCTTGTGCCACCTGAGTTAAGGTCAAGACCCTCAGTTCCTCATGAACAGAATCTGTTCCGAGAAAATAATCTTCCTATCTGGTGAGGAGGCTACAACTTTCACTTGTGTTTTGTTTTCTCTTGCAACTGAGATGATGCACAGGCATGATGTGAAACCCTCCTCTATAATTACTAGAAGTAATCTGGGACAAGAGAAGCAAGAATCCTCTTACATACCCAGACTTTCAGTTCCAAGTGATTATGTGATTATCCTTTTTGCAAAGAAAAAGCTCCTTAAAATTTTATTGTTTAGAAGTTTGTGTGAAAAAGGCTGGCTAAAATTACCAGTTGCTGCTCCAGCCCTTGCCAACTTTGTTTTGCCAGATCAGCAAGATTAGTAGTTGGGTGGTGTGGAAAAATGGTCCTGGCATGGATGATTTCTTTTCTGCCAGTGAAAATGGGAGTGTGGATTAATGTCTGAGATTTATAGTTCAGTCTTTCTGTAAATCTGCAGAAGTTATTGCTCAGTGGTATAGTACAGCAATATGTCATGTGTTCCAAGAAGGATCATCCAGATGGACTTACTCCTCACATACCCTGTCTGGCAGTCATGTGCATATCATTTTGTTCAGTGGCTAGTTTTTTGTGTAAATGCATGGGTGTCCCTCTTCAGTTCTTTTGGTATATTTGATTTTTATTTCTCGGTGTAGTGTTTTATTATTTCTAATTGGAGATGTTGTTTTAAAACCCAGCAGTTAGTGAAGGTTTTTTAAATTTATTTGTATTAATGCAAGATTGTCTTAATGCTTCATTTGATTCTTTTTTGGTTCTGTCAAAGAATGTAATACAAGCTTAGCAACTCTCAGTTGTCAGCATGGTTACTATTTAAAAATGTTAAGCACTTCCTCACCCAGCTCTTTAGGGGTGACACACCCAGTTGTTCCCAGCTGTGGAAGGGTTCTTAATAAAATCATACCATGGAGTTAAAAGGGAGAGCTCACGTCAGCAGACACCAAGCATCAATTCTGATGGAGTTTGTTATCTCAATTATCAGTTTTAAAGGAGGCAGCCTGAATGCTCGGAGTGAGAGTGTAAATTCAAATTTGTCTTTGAAGCAGATTAATTCTTCTACATGAAAAAATTTATAATTCTGTAAAATGAAATTTCCAGTTGAAGAATATAATTAAATTCTAATATTAAATAAAAAATGGTGGGCTAATAGATTAAAATATTAAACTATGGGAAAAAAAAAAGGTACTGCAAAATCCTAAATAGCAAAATTTTACCACAGCCCTGAGTTCTGAAGTTTTACCATATTAATTTCATTTTCAATAATAGAGCAAATTAAAATACTTGACTGCCATTAATATTATTGCTACATTGTTATATTTAGAGTATGTCTTGAAGGAAACTCAAAAACTGAGGCCCCACCTGGAACACTGTGTCCAACTCTCAGGCACCCACCACAGGAAGTATGTGCCCCTGCTGGAGTGACTCTGGAGGAGGGCCATGAAGATGAACAGGGAGCACCTCTCGCATGAAGACAGGCTGAGAGAGCTGGGGTTGTTCAGCCTGGAGAAGAGAAGGCTCCAAGGAGACCTTCCAGCACCTAAAAGGGGCCTAAAAGAAAGATGGAGAGGGGCTTGTCACATAAGATAAGACAAGGGGTAATAGTTCTAAACTGGAATAGGGTGGGTTTAGTTTTAGGTATTGGGAAGAAATTCTTTATTGTGAGGGTGGTATGGAACTGGAATAGATGGAGATGTGGGTGTTCCATCCCTGGAGGTGTTTGAGGCCAGGTTGGATGGGGCTTTGAGCAATCTGGTCTGGTGTGGAAGGTGTCCCTGCCCATACCAGAAGGGTTGGAACTAGATGATCTTTAAGGTCTCTTGCAACCCAAACTATTCTGTGATTTTTTTTCGCAAGATTGCTGGAAGTATCTCATCACTTTGCAGAACCTGGTATTTGGATAAGGCCTTCATCTTTTTGCTGGCCTGCACTTTTTCCACATATTCATTATCAATCTTGTAATATGTTAATTCTGTAAAGCAAACAGAAAACCCTTTTGGAGAAGTTTTGCTGAAATGGTACTAAGTACATACATGAGATGAAATAACAGAGCTCTGACTTTGGCCCTGGCATTTCCAAATTTTGGGTAGTTTTTAACTTAATCCATTTAATGTTTCTTTAGCATAATCTTTTTTATGAACTCCTAAACAAAAAGCAATCCTTGAAAAATTAAAATGCCATGCTTTCTGTAACATAAAGCTCTGTATAACTAAAGCCAACTGGAGAGAAGTAACAACTGTTACATGCCGTGTTCATCCTTGTGTTCCTGCATTTCAGCTGAGCTTTTGAGACAGGCTCTCTATTTCAGTTCAGAGATAACACTTTCTGAATTTAAAATACCACCAAAAAAAAGTGATTCAGAGAATAGATACTTTCAAAATAAAACCTGAGAAAATTAAATAGTTGCTGTGTGGTATGGCTGTGAGCACATATTCTGCACCTGTTGCTCCATTTGGAGCAGGATATATTTCATGGGGTGCTCTTCTGATTATATAAGAGTGAACTATTATACCAACCTTAAGTATTTTAAGCATATGTGCAGAATCACTACCTTGCATATCACAACCCTTGTCTTATGAAGAAACCCTCTCCTTTTAGGGGTTGTCAGAAGGGAAGCCTTCTAGCAGTGAGTTAAGCTAAACACAATGCCCTCTAGTACCTATCTTCTTCTTTAGCCTGTAATTTAAATTACAATACTGCCAGTGCAAATTACTGGTTTTGTGGTAGGAAGTAGCTGTACACTATTTCCTGATATAGTGGATAGTGAATTAAAAAATATTCTTTTTTAATAGTAGTTGATGTTTCTTAAGATTTGAATGTTCTTCCTGTCTAGTCCTGGGGAGTATGCTGTATTTCCTGATTCCACTTCTGTTTCCTGCTCAGGGTGCTTTTTTTGCAGGGTAAACAAAGGCAAAGTGAAATTTCTATTCTATGGGATGAATGTTAACACTGTTGGGCAGACCACTGAAGAAAGCAATCTACATAGAAATTTCTGAGAAGATGATTTTTTTGAGTGGAAAACTGTTTTCAGGGCTCTTGGAAATTTGTTTTTTGGAGAGCTTTAACTGTAAAAGCGATATCACATCTCAGTCTTTGGAGGAATTTTTTAGGTTTACTTTACCAGTATCACTCAACTCTTTAAACTGATTGACAAATCAGCTGCCTGAAAGCTTGAGGTGTGATGATGAGACATTCTTTTGGGACTTGTATCTTATTTTGCCCTTCAGGAATAGCTGTTGTATTTTTCTCAAAGGAGACAGAGTCAAGTGCCCTGAAAATGGATACTTGAAAAACCAACCAAACAAGACCCCAAACCAACCTCAAAAACAACAATGAAAGAAGAGAGAATGCAGATCAATTTGTGGACAGATAGTTCAGAGCTGATGTTTTCTGTCAGTAATACTGAATTTGTGGTCTTCTTTCATATCTAATACATTTGCTTAGTTACTATATAATCTTGAATTTTTTTTTGCTCAAGAATTTAATGCTTGTAATAAGAGAGTATGATAGAGCTGAACCTGAACTTGCTGTGCTAATTTTCCCAAGAAACATGCATTTTAATGAGTTGAAAAATTTATTTTCTAATTTGGCCTCAAAATAAAAAAACTCAACCAACTCAAAACACTCACACAACATAGAACCACCCTTTCCTGCTTTTTATTTTGCATAGAATAGAAAGTGATGAGATGGATGAAAGCCAAGTGCTTCAGTGCATGAAGTATGAAAATGATTGGACCAAAACTTGTGCCTGCTTAAATTCTCTTGCTTATACCTATGTGACTGAAGAGTCAATCATCCCAAAGGCTTCAGCATTTTAGAAACTATCTTTGAATTCAAGCTGAGGTGAAACAAATAAGAGACAGCTTTTTGTGGGTCTTGAAAACCAAAATGCAAGCCATTTAACCAAAATTTAATTAGGACAATGGATGTGGCTTTTCCCCCATTTATATTCAGGGAAATAACATTTTTTACACATATGGTTGTTATAGGCCTTTATTGTGGTAACTAAGTTTCCTAGTGACAGTTCCCTTGAAATGGAAAAGTGCAGCACTTCAGATTGACTCTAGAAATGTTTCTACAACTTTGTAAGTGTGTAAATTCTCTTTTTGCCGTGGACATTGTCAAAGAAATGTATTTGCTTCCTGGGTATATTAGAATATTTCAATATTCTAAATATTGAAATTGTTGTATTTATTTTTTCAATGATACAACTAATTTCAAGGTCAGTCATTTCACATGTTTTACTTCTCTTAGTACTTAGGACAATTATGCAGAGATAAAGAAAAAATTTGTTTTCTTCAGTCTTGTGAAACTGATGTGCTTAAGTGTAAAATATTCGTGCTCATGTCACTAATCTGCACAAACTGTAAATCATTCCAGTAAAAACGTTGTAGGCAATAAAATATGTTCCAGACTTTGGACCATACCTGCTAGAAATTTACCTCCAATTCTTCAGTGTAAAGTCTATAAAGTGTTGGGTGTGGTGCTATTTAATCTACCTGCTTTATTTTCTGGTCATTATAAATAATACTGGAGATAGATCACTTTTGCTGTTGAGTAATTTAACAGTTAATAATTCCTTTCTTTATCAGATTATACTTTTGATAGCGTTTGCTTTTTTGCAAAGATGATTCTGCTGTAAGAATGAAGAACTCTGGGGTTCTGTACCTGTACCTACATGTGTACAGGAGGAGTTTGAGCAATTCAGAGTAACAATACCTGTAGCATGTGTTAGTTGTATCAAAAGCAATTCAGGTATCTCTAGTAACACAGATCTGCAGGCTTATATTGGAATTCAGGTGGTTCTGCTACAGAAGTGAATGATTCACTGGAGAAGTTTGCAGTAGCTTTCTGCTGAATTGCATTGGTTTGTTCAGTCGTCATTTTGTTGATCCTATTACATTTCAGAAGTGTCTCTGGGATAACTTTTAGGGGGGCGGGCTACAAAACCATTGTTACTGGAGGACTTTACAATGCTTTTTCAATGTTTGTTTGTATTAACAGAAGTGTCTCTAGAATTTTAGGATTCCCATGGGAATCCATCTAAATCTTAAATACCTGTATTCATTTTAATCCCCTAACTTCCCAGGATTAAATGCAGTTTATAAAACAATGCATGAGAGGGAAGGCAGCATTTTTGATGAATAGCAGTGAGTACCTTACAAAAGAAGGTAAAGAGAAAGCCTGCTTTTTTTGGTGGTGGATCTTTTTTCCTCCATACAAAAAAGTGTTTGTGTCTGATGTTGGAAATTAAATGACTTAACTAACACAAGCTTACCCTTTTTCTAAGACTAACTACACAGAAACATGTATGCAAGTTCACTATTGTATTATTCTAAATTGTATTTTACTGCTAAATTTCTGAAGTTCAGTTAGTTTTTCTGCAGACAACTCAACAGGAAGACCTGCTATATTTAAATAGTGGGGGAAGCTGACTTCTTGAAGTTTTCCGTGGATATGGGAATTTGCCAATTAACCATACTCTGTAAATAGAGAAAGTAAATCTGAACAGTGTATTGACAGTTTTTGATCGTACTTCATGCAAAACCCTACTTTTGGCCATTTTTATTCCTTTCAGAGATTTCAGTTCTAATTATTATTACTGCTTAATTGGAGCACTTATTGTATTCTTTAAAGTGACATTAATGCTTTTTTTTTTGCTGTGAATGTTACAGAATGCAATTAGCAATGAAATAACAATTTCAAATATTCTTATAAACTGCATTTCCAGAGGATAACAGGGTTGTTTTCATGCCGTCACTGAAACCAATTAAACAAAATAATGTCTCACCACATGTTTAGATGATAAGAAGGGGTGGAGGGTTGGAAATAAAGAGCCGTAGATAGCAGCCAAACTTAACCACACAAAGGCATGTTTCTTTTAAATGATAGAGATCTGTTGTCCTTAAGAAACAAAAGGAAAAAAACCCCAACAACAAAAATAAAAGAAAACCCAACTGGAGAACTGTTCTCCAGACTGAACAAGCTGGATGATCAAGATCAGGATCTCATGCCGTGAACATCCTGGTGATCTCCACTCAATTTGCTCCAGTTTATCAATGTCTTTCCTGTACTGTGAGACACCAAACTGTAGACAGCAGCATTATAGAGGTGGCATAATAAGTGCTGAGGAAAGGGGAATGATGGGGTCTGTCAGCCTTCTGGCATGCTCCATTTTGCACACCCATACACCATCTCATTCAGCCCGGGGTGCTGTTGGCCAGTGTTGCCAGAATTGGCTGCTGGCTGAGGTTTGGCCCAGCAGGACTGCCAGACCCAGCTCTCCACCCCACTCTGCAGTTACAGGAATTAGGTCCATCCATGGGGCAGGACTTGGACTTTGTGCTTATTGAATGTCATATGAGGTTCCCGCAGAGCCAGTCCTCCCAACAGCCCTGCCCTTCTGCTTATAAATCCCCTCCCTACAATTCTGTCTGCCCGAGGAGGGAGCGTGGTATCAGAACCTGACTCAGAAAGCAAAATTTTGAAAGCTGCTGCAGCTGGTTTCTGGGACTAGAGT
The DNA here is from genome assembly GCA_013400575.1 of Peucedramus taeniatus. Taxonomy (NCBI): domain Eukaryota; kingdom Metazoa; phylum Chordata; class Aves; order Passeriformes; family Fringillidae; genus Peucedramus; species Peucedramus taeniatus. The sequence continues at coordinate 30,266 of WBNO01030983.1, forward strand.
AAGAAGGTTGACTAATGCTGATGATATTTCCTCTTTCCTTTCCCTTCCAGAAAAAAGTCCTGCAAATGTAAACACGCACACACCTTTGAGCCCAGTATGTACAGATATGCATCAACTGACGTGGATTCCAGTGCGTTATATGATAAAATATTTAACTGGGGCGGGGAAAGGGAGTCCAAGTTCAAAATACTTGTGCTCTTGCAAAGGCTATTAAATTACAGACAACCACTTGTTCCCTGTGAATAACCACTGAAATACGCTTGTCAGATTTATGATGCAGTAATGTATTCTCTTTAACTCTGTGACCTGATGCTGTAAGATGCCCTCAGCTGTGATAATTTTCGGGGGTGAGGGATGTACTTGGTAAAGCACTAGCTAAAAATGCCTGAGCTAACAGAAGGCAGTTTATTTATGTGGGGTTTGACTTGAAGCTGTCATGTATTTTCAACGTGTATCTGTGCAGTTAGAGAATTACTGTACAATTCCACAACTGAATCCTAATATGTCCAAATATACCAATGTTAACTACTCGTGTAAACAGCTTTTAGTAGTAGTTTTCAGGGTTTTTTTTTCAGAAACTGTGCTCTTTTTATATATAAAATAAAAGGAATTTTGGGTTACTTTAATGAGAACAAGAAAAAATCAGAACCATTTCAGTTTTCTGTATGAAATTATGAGTTCAGGAATAGCTAATACTGCTCAGGCCTGAGATAAAGGAGTCAGAGGTTTTGTGAAGGCGGTGTTCAGTGCCAGTCAAAAAAAACCCAAACAAACAAAAGTACAACCAACCAAGGAAAAAAAGAAAAGGACACAACCTTATTCCAGAAACAAGTATTAGGAATAGGAAAACCAGTTGCACTGTACTGTGCTGCTGTGGTTAATCTGGCATTTGCTGGTGTTGTAATACCATATGAAGCTTTGGACTTGGATCATTTTCCCTTTTCTCACTTTCTTACTTGCCCAAATTCCTGCAAAATCTATGGAACTGGACTATCTTCACCCTCATGTCATCTCTCTGACTAAAAGTAAGAATAGCTTCCCCTGCAGGCTTAGTTACACACACTGAGAGTCCTGAATGAGAGATGATGGATGAAGAGGAGAGCTGAACAAAGTTGCAAGCTTAAAAAAAAAACAAATAAACAAACAAACAAAAAGAGCCCTAGCAGATGGTGTGGACAAGTGATTGAACTGGTCACTGCATGCCATGTTATATGAATAATCAATGAAGGGGCAATAGGTTTCCTTGCCAATAGATGATGTGGATGATGAAAATTTACTTGAATTCAAGGGATAGTGGAGAAGTTTAAAGAAGGGAAATATTTTTAAAGTTACTTAGTATGAGGAAACCACATCTAGCTTAGAGAGTCCACAAGGAAGAAGGATCTTTCCTGTCTATTTTTGCTCTTCCTTAGGCAACCACTTGGGATTACATGGGAGGATGAGATCTTGGGCTTGATACAGTTTTTTGATCTGGCCCCATGTGGATTTTTCCTGTGTGTGGTTTTGGAAAGGTTACATACAGTAAAACCTGATTTTCCTTCCTAGCTCTATGGAAAACTCCAAGAAGCAAAACTAAGGAAAAAAATCAAACACAGATCATATGGAAGCAATTAATTTGATTTGATAAATCAATCAAGTAGTCTGCCATTTTTAATCTTTAGCAAATATGGAATATTGTATGTAAAGCTATCTGAAAAGATGAATAAAATCATGGTAGGTCTCTTAATCCAGACCAGTATTCTGTATGTGACCAGGTTGTGCAATCACAGGGAAAAAATGTTATCATTAATTATTAGCAAATTAGCACATGACAGTTTTTCATTAAGCTGTTGGAAGTTTCATTAAAAGCTTCAGAAGAATAATGAATAAGAATGGCTGAAAGTCTGTTGAAATAAGCTGGTATATGTATTTGCCTATGCTATATTCAGCATCGTTCCTTAAAAGCTACTTTTGCTCTCAAAAAATCAGTTAATTTAAGAGGTTTTGTTACTGATTTTGGCATGGGAAGTGTAACTGTAAAATCACACATCAGATGGTTATGTAGAATGCACACCCACACAGGTTGAATAAGCACAGAATGAGATGCATTGGTAATGATACTCCACTTGTCCTGCAAAACCCTCTCTCTCTCGCTGTGCAGAACATTTTATTCTTTGAAATCTGAGCTTGCCTCTGGTATTGAATGTTGGCTGCTGTTGGGAAATCATACAAAAGTCACTTAGTGCTGGTGGTTCAGTAGTATTTGCCATTTCATTGTGATATTTTTATTCCCTCAAGAGGAACAGAATTGCTTGCAAAAGGATAATTTTCTTTTTATAAACAACATTTTGTCTTTCTGAAGCATGTTCCTCGTAGAGCTGCAAGCAAAGTCCTTAGTTTAATTCTGTTTTCTCTAATACCTCTTGAATAATTTGTGAATGTATTCAACAAGGTAATTTGATAAATAATCTATACAGAAATCCCTAGTTATCCAGGTAATGTACTCAGTCTGGCATCATGATCGCAACCTAAATGACATGACTTCATTTGTAAATTACTTCTATTTTTTGCTCAGTACTGGTTTTTTTTTTCATTGCTAGGATAAGATTTAAATCTACAAATCCAGGGAATGGTGGCACTGAACAGCACGAGTCTGAGTACTTGAGTTTTGCTTGCTTGGGTGCCATGTGAGCAATGGGTGGCCCAGCAGCTGCTCTCAGTGTGCATGGGGCTGCCAGCACAGGAGGACTAAGGCAGGTGATCCGTGCCTGTGCTGTGTCAGGTGTGGGCCAAAGTTGCTTGTTTAAATTCCTTACTTTAATGAACAGTATGTGTTTTAGCAGGAGAAAAGCTGGAACGAAGGACTGGAACTTGGTTTTCTCAGAAAGTGTGTTTACACAATGGGGCACTGCCGTGAAAGGGCAGACAAGGTGGGGGGAAGGGAAGTTGCACCCTCAGTCAGTTTGCAGATGACACCAATCTGGGCAGGAACATTGATCTGTGGAGGGTAGGAAGGCTCTACAGAGGGCTCTGGACTGGCTGGATGGATGGGCTGAGGCCAGTTGGATGAGGTTCAACAAGGTGAAGTGCCAGGTCCCGCTCTTGGGTCTCAACACTGAATGCTTGGGGAAGAGTGGCTGGAAAGCTTCCCAGCGGAAAAGGACCTGGAGGTGCTGGTTGACAGCCAGCTGAACGTGAGCCAGCATGTGCTCAGGTGGCCAAGAAGGCCAATGGCATCCTGGCCTGTGTCAGCAAGAGTGTGGCCAGCAGGGCCAGGCAGTGATTGTGCCCCTGTACTCAGCACACTGAGTGAGGCCACACTTTAGATCCTTCGTTCAGTTCTGGGCCCCTCACTACAAGACAGACATTGAGATGCTGGAGTGTGCCTAGAGGAGGGAAATGGAGCTGGTAAAGGGTCTGGAGCACAAGTCTGATGAGGAGCAGCTGAGGGAGCTGGGGATGTTTAGCCTGGAGAAAAGGAGGCTCAGGGGGGACCTTAGTGTTCTCCACAACTGCCAGGTGGGATAGCTTCTTTCCAAAGTAAGAAGTGACAGGTCAGGAAGAAATGGCCTCAAATTGTGACAAATGGCCAACCAATTGTGTGGTTTAGAATTGGGGTTTAGAAAAATTTTCTTCAATTAAACACTTGTGAAGCATTGGAACAGGTCCAGGGCAGTGGTCGAATCACCATCCTTGGAGGCACTTACGAGACTTGTTGATGTGGGCTCTTGGGGACATGGTTTAGTGGTGAACTTAAAAGTGCTGGGTTAATGGTCAGACTCAATGATCTTAAAGGTCTTTTCTAACCTAAACAATTCTATGATTCTATCTTAATTAGGGTTCAGGAGAGATGGAGAAGCAGTGAGCACTCGAAATTTCTTCTTGTCACCTGTTGTTCAAGAATGTGTTTGCGTGGTTCCCATCATTTAAAAATGACTTATTACTGTGTGATCAGTCAGACAGGGGAGAGAGAGAAGTCTGCTTTCATCTCCCAGGGCAGAAATCTTTTTGATGGACGTGTACCAAAGGCACGTGTACATTACTTATAGAAGGAGCTTTTGTTTGCAGAATTTTTGTCAGGAAAGCAAATATGTTCAAGCTCCTAGAAACTGTTTGGTCAAGCTTAATTGCATGTAGGTTTTGGCATTCAACATTTAATGGAACATGTTACTGTTATTTGTCCATCTGCAGTCACAGGAGAGACTGTCTTCCTTAAAAGCTAAAGTAAGCAGCAGTAAGCACAGTGGAAGAAAACTACTAAACTTCGGAGGTTTTTTTCCTACCTTCACATATTAGAGGGTACTCCAGCTAATTAGTTCAGGTTACTTCAATTCTTGGTAATGTGACTTCTTTGTTCATTCAATTTTAAATTATGAAGACATCAGTTTCAAAACAAGTGCACTGAGATTGTTTTTTAATTTTTTTTTTTACTTTATCCGCAAAAAACTTCATAATCTGCTTTTACTGTTAATGAAGAGGAGGTAGCATCTGCTTGGTTTCTAGTTCCTTCTAGTTTGTAGGTAGTCTGTGTGCCACTGCTGCTGTTACTTGGAATAGCCTTCTGTAACTCTTCAGCTAATTTGGGATACCCAGTAAAGATGCTTTCCTGCTGTTTTCATTCTCTATTGCTCAGATGTCTCTGCCAGGCAACTCACAAAACAAACAGCAACACCAGGTCAGCTTCAAAAGTTGTCGCTTTGAAGTAGAGCGCAGATGACAGTTATGAAAGGTTAGTCTTTAATGGTATTACAAAAGGTAGCTGTACAGGTTTCCATGCATTTGCTTATTAAAGTGTGTAATGCCCCAATCCTTATGTACAAAAAAAGAATTAGTGGGTAGTTTTTAGAAAACAATACCTTGTACTTTCCCTAGTGGTAGAGGATACAGCAGAGATTAGTTTATGGTCTGAATTTGAAAGCATGTGACTCTTTTTTAAATGATGGTGAACACAGCAAGATACAGGTACAAAGGGAGGAGTATAAGACAAACTGGGTATAGATGGTCAACTTAACACTTTCAGAAGAGAGAGGGCAGAAAAAGTTGTCTTGTTAAATACGGCAAGTTTCAATCAATTCTAATCTTAGTGCCTGCAATAAAATTAATAATTACCTAAGAGAGTAAATACTGTGATATTGTGTTCATTGGATAATTATATGCTTAATTTTTCAAGGGGAGTTGTTTTGTGTTTTAAAGCTCTATTATCGCTGGTGGTGCTCACTGGTCAGGCTTCAACTTTTGAAAGAACTTTGGCAAGCCTTGGTTGTACCCATGAAACACAGGATCCTCTGTGCAAGCTAAAATTAGCAAAAATAAAAACCTTTGTGAAGGAAGTAAAATTGAAAAACAATTTTTATTTCTGTAAGCTGCTCTGTAATCATGAATGTGTTAGTGAACTTATTTTGAGGGGAATTGGTATGACACTCAAAATGAGTGCATATGAGATTTTACAAATTGAAAATCAGCACAGACTTAATCTAAATGTGCATTTATATGTTTTTAATGGCCTGTTTACTTCACATCCAATCTGTTGATTTCTATGCTATCAGCATTTATCAATTTTAATATCACTGCTTAAAAGGAGAGGAAATTTGAGAGTGCATTTGAGAGGAGAGTTCATTTTTTTCTCTTTGCAAAGAATGATATGTCTGTGCTTTTAATTTATTATTCTTTTCCCCATGGCTTTCCTTTTTGAAGGATTGCACAGTTTTTGTTGGGAACTTTATTATGCAAAAAAAAGTTCAAGTATACTCACCTATGTACCTATCCTGAGTCAGGGTTTTTCCTTCAGGGCCTTAAGTAATAACTATGTTACTTTTAATAATATTTCAAGTAATTACATGTTTGACATTCTGTCTGGAGTTCATGCAACAGTTCTGGATTTCTTTCCTTAGTTGAAGCTTCCACAGATTCTTTCCTACCTGAAAGAAAAAACAAACTCGAGGTGCATATTTTTACATGTATTCAATGTGCTGTTTTCTAAGCAAAGAGCTTTAAATGCAGTGTGGCAGAAGGCTTCATATTTATCTTCCTTCTGAGCAGTAGATATCTGACTATTGGAGCGTTCTGAACCTGTGTCTCTCAATACATCAGCGTCCAACAGATGGCTGATTTGTTATATCATGAACTGCTTTTGATAGTACTGATTTCCGTTACTAAAGATGATGCTTGCATAACTTACATGGCAGAATGAGCTATTTTTTAGTATCTTAGGAAACTTGTGTACTGTCCTTCTCTGCCATAAATGCATTTCCTTCATGATGAGGACTGTCGTATATCTTTGTACCTTCATTTGCTAAAAAAACCCCAACCATCTACAAAAGGGACTTCTATTAAATTTATTTTTAAAATGTATTACTGTAGCAGGTTAAGTGGATCACTAACTGCATCTACACTGAAATGGGAAGAAGATAATACATTAAGAGCATTCCAGCTATTTTTTCATGGTATTTTCCACCTGCCTAACTTCATGCAGTAAGAAAGTAGCCTATTGCAAAACGCTTTCAATGTTATGTGGGTAATGTGGTCAACAGTTTGCTGTCTGGCAACCAAATTTGATGATAACACTCAAGCTTATCATCCATGTGTGCTACCTGTGGGTCAAAGGGTGAAGGTATGTTCATCCTGCTCTTTTCTCCTGTACTTTCTAGTAGTTACCTTCCTGTCAAGAATAGCTGGGTTTTGCTGCAATTTGGCAACCTATTCCTAAGACATCAGCAGAGATTGATGTATCCTCTCCTCGTTGGAGGATACTACTGGGTCTTCCTCCATCACACTGAGTTAATTCCTTCTTGTAGCCCTGTTATCCTGGAGGTGAAAAGAAGAAGGGGAGATGTTGGTAATTATTCTGAGTCTTGCTGTTGCAAAGTGCGTGTTGGTGATGAGACCGCTGAGATGACTTTTTGTATGATTCGTCTGCAACTGTAATTTGTTTCAGGTAGAATTAAGTATAATCAAGAGGAGAAACATCCCTTAATTTTATTGAACTGCCTTTTAATTTTTCATCCTGTCTAGATTATCTGTCCTAATTGCAGGATGATGGTAAAGTCTTGGCTTTTCCCTGAATTGTAAAACTATGAATATAGTGTCAGCACTGTTGCTGTTAGGATTTCTGAATAAAATAGGGCCAAACACTTGAGATCAAAAGGGATACTTCCACAGACAATTCCAAGGTAGCATCCAAGGTCTGGATGTAGCAGTTGCTTATGCAGCATACATACTGTCCCATGGGAAGCTGCAGTTTGTAGTGAAGTGGCGCTATTGACATACTTTCCAGTTTAACCATTAGTTTGATAATCTTTCCAAGGATTAAATGCAGTAATGATTGTGCTTCACAGAGGTTTTTAGACACCCTTAGTTTTCAGAAGCTGTGGATTCCTAGATGAGAGTCTCAAGGTTTTTGTTAGTCTTCTCTTGGTGATAAAGAGAGACTTTTTTTCATGTAGAAATTATGAGGACTGTTGGACAAAGAATATATAGGGTAACCCCATCAAGAGCCTGAGGGTTGCTTTTGTGTTATTTTGGCTCTGTGGTTTGATTGACTTCTGGGAAGGATAGCTTACAACCACCATGTGTGTTTTAAGGAACCCACTTCTTCAGTGCTTCATCTGGCTGGGCAGTTGGTAAAATTCTGCAGATGGCTAACTGTAATTTCCAAGACTTGATGCATGTAGTATCTTCTTTCTTGTGAGAAGGACGATTCCTAATTTAGCATTTACTCATGCACTCGTTAAAGATGTTGGGAATATTGCCATGGCCTCACTTGGAGCAGAATCTGATCGTTTTGTTCCACTCCTTCCCTACCAGCAGACTTAGTTGTAATAGCTTGTTGGAGCATTCTGGTGATGTCTTAATTGGTGTATTAAGCCTTTTTTTTCCCCTCAGTCATCAGTTTTGTGATACAAATTACATACTTCATGAGTACTGGTGAAAGAGCGGTGTGAGATCATCTATAGTTCCCTGGCTAGGATTGTTTTCCCATATCATTAATTTTCTTCAAGTTTTTATTCTCAGACTTCTCTAACTTTACAACAGAAACTCCTAAGTGACTAATATCACATTTGGTTTCAATTGGTTGGGATGGTCAGAATGAATGTAAACTCCAACTTCAGAGGTATATGGTCAGACTAGCTTAACTTTTCTCCTCCCTCCACCCCTCTTTTCTTTTTTTTGCCTCCCACACAAGTTTTCTAACATTCTGGCAAAGCAAGTATTTGGACTTCTACCCATTCTCTCACTTTACAGTAAAGAAGCATTCATTTTTCCAACATTAAAAACTTGGCCAGAAATCCTGGCCCAAAAACTTTAATGTTTTGAGCAAATGTTTAAAATTACCCTCTGATTTGGCTGCTCCAAGTAGCCTTAAAGCACTCTTTTCTTTTGGGGTGGAAAAATTGTTTTCCACCCAAAAAAAGCTAATTAAGAAAGGTAATATTTATCCAGTATTACTGATAGCAACAAATTAAATTTAGATATTTCAAATATTAGAGAAATAAATCTGAAGCCATAAGAAACCTGAATCAAAATAGCTGAATCCTTAAGGAGCTCTGTTAATTGTGGATGTTTCAAGAACTGAGGATGGGAGGTGAGAATTGGAAATGGTGGAAATGTGGAAAACAATATATAATAATTATTGTGGAATGTGGAAATGTGGAAAATAATATATACTTATATACTGTCTTAGATCTTATCTGCTCCCTAAAAGAAAAGGGGCATGTTTTTCCTTAAGTGTACTACACTTGTTGAATTCTGCTTGATTTTTGTATTTTGTTTTTGGCTTAAATTTTTCTGCTACTTCACACCATGTCTTCTGGGAGAGCTGGTTGAAGACAATACATCTTCTTTCAGTATTTTTTTCTGTTAACCTTGCATAGATTAATACTTGACTTTGCATTAATTGAGGAGCTCTTTCCTGGCTCCAAATATGTTTTTACAAATGCAGGCAGATCAAGAAAACATGGGAAATAATAAAGTTCTATTGTATCTGCATATCTCACTCCTTTTGGATGTATTTGAACACCTTAAGTTAAGAGAGAATGGACTTTAATAGAGAGAAGTCAGGTTCAGTCTGTATTTCGTACTCTTGTTCTCTGTGTGATGAGTGATGATGTTGTGCTCTGCGTTGCTAGGGTAACACAAAGAAACATAGAGAAAATACGGCAAAATTCCAAAAAGGAAGCATTATAATTTTTTTTCAGTGCTTCTTAAAGAGTGCTCGTGAAATATTTTGCCAGAATATTACTGAGAAAACCCAGTAGTTTTTAAAAGCTTTTAGTCCAAGTGTAGAGACTAAATGAAATGATTCAGTCACGCAGTAGTGATTTACTTCTACTTAAGGACAAATGCAACGTCACTTCATCTTGTTTCCAAAATCTTTATCATGGACTAAGCTACTCTTACCTTGCACCTCCAATTTATCATCTTTGGTCTGTATCTCTATCAATAAATCTCAATTTTTTCAAAGTCCTAGCCCTAGCGCTCTATCCCAAAAGCTGTGCTTTTAGTAGCCCCCCTTTGAACTGCAGAACAAAAAAGCACTTGTTTTTTTAATAATGTAACAAAATTTTAGAATGAAAAGAGGGTCTGGCTATACACTGCCCCTATTCTCTGTCCTCCTGTGCAACTGTTTGGCCATCACTACACTGGAGTTGCTCTAGAGGAAAAAATGAGCCATTGGAAATCTGTGAAGTAACTCCCAGGTGCTGTAAATTCCATGTATCCCCAAAATGCAGGGGGTCTGCCTCTTCTCCAGAAGATATAACTATCCCTCAAACATATACGTGGCATTTTTGGGTCTTGGCTTTCCTGAGGAGATGATTACTGGAGCGGACTGAATCCTGGATTACTTTTATGGGCCAAGAATAGGGCATCTGTAGCTTCTGCTGGTAACTCTGAGTCACCTCTGTGCTGAATTGTTTTCTGAGTATGTGTTATAATAACAGCAGCCAAGCAGATGCCTATTTGGACTGGTGAAACTGGATGTAAGCACAAGTGTGAGCACAGCAATATCCAGTACCAAGTTACTGTCAGTCATCTTTTATTCTTTATCAGAGGATATGTTCATTGCCAAATATATATATGATATAAATTATGCAAATTATGCAGCATAGACTTGAGTTCTGTTTTTGTGGTTTTTTTTTTTTTTTTTGCATACCCTGAGGAATTGAGTAAACCTTGCTCTTGAGTGTTATAGGCTGTGGTAAACTGTTTTGCTTTTACACAAGGCACTTCTGTATCATTGCTTGTTTGCTTGACACAAGGATAACAAAGGATTACATTTACTGGATCTTTCCCTGGGCATGGACCAAGGGAGGAGATTGAATGAAGGAGGTTGTTGGGGTGTTTTTTTTCCTCTTCCCTGTATATAGAGGCTATAAAAATATCTCTCTCTGAGCAAGCAGTGTTGTATAACCTGCCAAATCCTAGCTCTTCCCAGGGGACCACCTCTAAATACTTTATCCAAATCAAACAATTGTGTTAATCCTGGGGGTTGAGTGTAAGAGAGTGCACATAGGCAGTTGCTAGGAGTAGTTGGTAGGTGGAAAATTTTTTACCCTAACTTACCTTGCAGTGATTTGTTTATTCATACCTGGAGTTGGTACAGACATGTCTCATAAAGGCTTGGTGGGAATTAATGTGGTCAGTTTTGAGGCCTAGTATAAAAAATTACTTCTGGTGTGTGTGTGGAAAGTGGGGATGTTGAAATATTCCAGTTAGGTGTGAGAGTTGGGAATAAAAAGGACAATGGTTTTGGAAATACTTAATAATGGCAAAGAGGCATCAGGCAGTAGAGAAAATGAGTTTTGGTCATGTAATGAAAAAAACGCTGTAAGTTGGCATGGTGTCTGCCGCTTAGCTGAAGCAAATAATGGACTTTTTACATTATTTTTTATAGTCCTCTTTTTGCATTTTGCTCTATTTTTAAGCAAGCTAGCAGCTGCACATTTTTGTGGTTTTGAATATATTTCTAAAAACTTACACAATTGCTTTTAATTGTCTATTTTGATACTTATTTTTCAGTGACTCCCCAGATATACTAACTATTTGTTTTGGAAAGATTGTTAGCCAAATTGTACATTTCCCATCTTGACTTCTCTTCAAATTAGTCTACCAAATTTATACAATATGGTCTAGATTTGTGTGGGGGAATGAAAGTCAAGGATTTTTAAAACTAAGTGCAAGAGAAGTTAATGTAGATAATGATCCTGGTGATCAACAGGATCAGCTCAAGTATGTTGATTCTTGAGGTACAAGGAAGGAAAAAGGTAGAAGAGGGGAACATTTAATGTAATCCTTGTGCAAAGATCAACTGAAATATGTACAGGTTTTTAAAAAAGAAAAAAAAAGGCAGTAGGGAGATAAAAGGAGAGATTCAGCAAAATCATATGCTCCAAATTCTAAATACCAAAACTTGGGAAGATATAAGAACCTTTAACATATGTAAGTAGTGATATTATAGCTATCTATCAATCTATCTAAAATACTGTGTGCATTAAATTTACTTGAGAATGAATTAATTTCACCTGTGAAATTAAAAAGTCCTCTTGAGTGTGAAGAAAGTGATTTGAGAACTCCTAACACTCTGTGTGAGCTGAGAGTCAGCTGCACAACTTCTAATGCTTTGTGTAGAGAGTCCATCTTTTCTCATAAAAGTCAGTGGATGCTCTTATGCATCTTGGCCAAAGTGTATGGTATGTGACCACTGTGACCACTAGATTTCAGAACTAAAATATCTGCTGGGTTGGTGGTGTTTTTTTTTTTTGTTTTTTTTTTTTTTTTTTTCTGTAGGTGCCAGTCTAGATCTGGAATTGGAAGTACCCAGTACTGATTGGCCAAGCATTCTAGTTTTGTCCTGGAAAAACCAAGCAAACAAAACAGTACAAGAGATACACAGTTAAATTGTCTGTAATTAGTGAAGCAGATGAGTTTTTTGAGAAGGCTAGGAATGGAGTAAGAAAAAGTGACAAAGAGGAACCAATCAAAAAATCTACATTAATTATTATAAATTTTAGAATAATTTTTTTTGGAAAAGATCTCAGAGATCATCCAGTCCAACTTTAATTTTCTTTAATAGAGCTTAATTTGAGCAGGAAGATCCATGATCCTGTCAGCCTCCTTTTTGCCACAGCAACAACTTGCAGTGAGTGCTCCACACACTTGCCCTCCTCACCTCTCAGACAGGAGCCAAGGAGTGTTCAGGTTATCATTGAGGCTCTTCTGCTTGTTCTTCTGGGGGATTTATTTTTATTTTTTATTTGACAGGCGTGCCTTCTTCCCTACAGGATACTATTTTTCTCTTTGGGAAAACCTCTAGATTAGACTGGAATATGAGGAAGCTGGCAGAGATGGACCACCCAGGGAGGGGTCGGAAAAGAGCATGAGGAAATGGATAATGTTATCGTCTGGTGACTTGCCAGGGTTGATGCACTTTTCTAGAAGTGCCTGTTTTTGTTTTGATAAGGGATTTCAGAATGGTGTGGAGGGATAATGGGTGAGATCAGCAAGGAAGCACCGTGCTCAAGAGGCAGTGTGAGAAGACAGGCTCGGAAGCCGTGGATGGTGATGTGTTCCCATGGAGGGTGTTGGCTGGCTTTATTCCCTCTCTGCCTTTTCCTTCTTGTGCATTTCTCTTCCACCCCTCAGCTTTGGTAGGTGGGGGCATGGGGTGGAGACAGGCTGCTCATTCATCAGGGCCCACAGTGCTCCTTGTGTCAGCCAGGGGTTCTGTAGGGGCGTGGAGAAATGCTTTCTGCTGTCATTTAATACCTGACTCTGTGTGCTGCTGTGATGTGAGTGGCATTGGGTCCAGTGGATGTGTTGCTATGGAAAATGTATGTGCTTTTTATAGTCAAATAGTGTGTTTCCAAACGCTGTTCTCTTAATTCTGCAGCCGTAGCCTGGCTGGTTTATTTCCAGCATTCTCAGCAGTGAACTGTGGCTCTCGGGTTGAATATCAATTTGCTAAGAATCCAAGTGCTGGAGGAATGTCCTCATGTTTCTGTACCCATGCAGCAACCACATCTTCCACTGGAGCCTTTCTATTCTCAGCAGCACGTGGGAATTCAGTGAAATCCGATAACAGCAATATTAATAGCAGCTGAGTAGGTGGCCAAAGAGGTTGAAATTTAGCATGAGCCCGCTGCTAGTTGGACGGGCAGCGTTCATCTCCTGCGCAGCAATACCCGGCGGGGGTGCAGGAGTCCTTCAAATCCTCTGACATCTTCCTCAGAACCGTAAGTGAAGCTGGTCGGTGTGGGGCAAGAGCACCTGGAGCTCGGCAAGGAGCTCGGGAGTGGGCTTTTCTGCAGCCAGCTGATCTGCTCCAGCGCCCAGGCCAGGGTATGACTCTTCCAAGCCTTTCAAAAAGGGCATCTTGTGACTGCTGCCTTGATGGACAGAAGCTCAAAGGGACAGCACCAATACTTCTTTTTAAACAGCAATCTATTAAAGTCTTGTGTTTGTACTTGAGATCTGTAGTTCAGAGGAAGGGACAGAAAACAGGGTTGACAGCTGTTGGGGTTTCTGAAGTATTCGTCACCAAGGGATGGGTTTGGCATTGGGCAGGGTGTATTTGTCACTGCCACATTCCTTTCTATCAGTGGGAGTGTCTCTGTTCCTTCTTTCTCCCCGTAAATGGGTTCAGATTTGTCTTATCTCTTTGGACAGGACCACATGTATTCCTGGCAGCTAACCCTCATTTTGGGGAGGAGGAATCTCCGTTCAAACTTGCTTCTTTATTTGTCGGGGTTTTTTTATATCGTCAATTGATAACTATATTTAAATATGTTTCTATATGAGAAACAGACCCTTCTCTGAATGGGATGCTTTAAAATAATCTTCCAGAATTTTGCTCAGACTTCTGGTATCTTGGATGTGGTCCTGAGCTCCACATTATTCTTCCTGGAAAATAATAAAGTGAAGTGTCAAAGTAGATTTGACATCATGAGTTGCTAGTTGCTGGAATTTAATACATATTAGGATTTGGGGAAATAAAACCATATCATGTGTCAGAAAAATAAAATCCAAACTATTGAGTTTATTGTTTATAAATTTTGAAATAATTAAAAAAAATCTAGCTTCTTAAAATGCACTGCTCTATTGTATGGAGGTACTGGAGAGGTGTCTGTAGGTGTCGCTGGATGTATTTTATGATTGGTTAAACTCTAGTTCATGATTTCTTAAAAGTACTGATACGATTGTCTACAATTTAAAAAAAAAATATTTTAAGTGCCCCAAAATTCATTAAAGTAATTCCAGCAAGCTTTCTTCACTCCTTAAAAATGGGAAGCACAGAGCACCTCTGTCCCGGGGTCATCACACAGGGGTTCTCACGGTACTGGTGTCTGGAGAAGAGTCTTCCTCCAACAAGCCCCCAGCCCTCTGCTCTGCAGCAACACATCGTCTCTGCCATGGTGCTGGTGCAATTGCTTGTATGAGCATGATCTAAAATAGGTCAGCAAGCTAATTTGGGGGTTGAAAATGTGTATTAGGAAAAACCCATGGAAACAGGTGTAGCCCTTTGGCAGCGTGGAACAGCAGTGTGATTCAGGGTAGTGTTGGCATAACCACTAGGGCAGCAAACAGGAGTGGCTGGAAGAGAGAGGGGGACCAGGAAATCCTTAAGCTGGAGCTGTTGCCAAAGCCTTTGTATTGTCAGGCCAGGGCCTTGGTGACTAATTCTGCTGTTTAACCTTGAGCAAACAGTGGAGCTGAGAATAAATTCCTTGAGCTGTGGCTCAGCCTTATGCTGATCTGCCCTGTCACTTTGCTTTATTCTTGTAGAGTGGTCTTTGTCAGAGAAACATCTGTCGGTCCGTGCTGGCTGGAAGTGATGTTTGTCAATATGTGTTGTGTTCAAATGTAACAGAGGTATTTTGTCTCTAAGGGTGTCACGCACCAACAAGTGAGAGCTATTCCTGTCCCATTTGTCTTTCTTCTGTTTGCTCAAGGATTGACGTAGATGAGATGATTTACACAGAAGGTATTATTTCTCCACAGGTGGTTGTTCCACATCTTTTTTCATCAGTGTTCAACTCGGATTTATGCGGTTGTGCTTCACAATTACTATTATAATATCCCCCACGTGTTGTTGTCTCGTGGCCTTTAGACTTTAGAGATCTTTTCCAGGGTGGCTAATCTTGAAGTTGTATGTAAACTTTTATTAATACTACTGCCAACATTTAAGATTCATGCTTTGTGAATGAAGATTCTACTTTTACAGTTTTGAGACCTCTTTGTTAGCTGGAATTTGGTGTTGAGGTTAGGATAGGTAGATTGATGTTGGGCTTTTTTTGAGCTTCAGAATGAATGCTTAAATGCTGAGACTGTGGCAAGAGCAGACAAAGTATTTATAATAATTTTTTTCCAGTAAGATCTTAACTGCTCTACTTAGCAGCTTTCTTTGCTTAGTTCAGACATTTTTAGCAAATTTGTATTGTTAACAAAAGGAGATATAAAAAACCTCTGGGAAGGCAGAGAAGTTAATGTTTAAAAATACACAAAGTGATTTAGTAAGTAGTGTTGCATTGTCATGTGAGGAGGAACTGCATTCTCTTAGCAGATTAGTTTTAAGATGCAGCCTTGGCTGTGCCCTTCTGGGCAAAGCTGCAGCCCATATAAAACTTTCAGTGTAAAGGTATTCACCTATTCAAACCAGAAATTGGGTTACACCAATGTTCATAAAGAATATGATTAGCATCAACTGGGCTGGCTCTGTGACAACTTTGGATGAAAACAGGAAAAAGCAAACTTCTTTCACAGTAACCAGATGTACTACTGGCATTTATTTGCATTGACGAAGACACTTTAGCAAGTGAGCTACTCCATCAGTTTCTAAGTTAGCTGTTGTATGAGAAATGTCTCTGCAATCAGTTGTGAGTGTACTTCAGTGCTATGGGCTTATGTTTAAAATAAGGTTGTAACTGTTCCAGAGTGTTTAAAAAGTTTAAAAGCTACACTGCTGAAGTTCTTGTACTCCATCTTCTAAATGGTTTATTCAGATACAGTGTGAGAAACTGAGTGTTGAAGCCCGGTGTATTTAGAGCCAGGATTGCAAAGGGGAGTTGGAGGTGAGAGCAGGAGCTTGCTGTTAGGTAACAGCTTGTCAGAAGAGTTGTAGGGTCATGCCTACTCTTACAGCAGCAAAGAATTTACTATGCTTCAGGCTGGTGCCTCTGTCTTGTCCTCTCCTATGAACCATAGTTGTTCAGTTATACACAAGACCCCAGATGAATTATTTGCGTAGATTGCACAGTAGTTATGTTTTTTTTTTATAACACTTCAAGAAGAATTTCTGCGTAGTAGAATTGTTCCATTTTGTGTTTTCATTTACTACAATTGAGTTTAAAACCTTGTTTTTTTCTATTTTGATACTCACAGGAAAAATTAATTCCTCCTAAAAGCTCTTCAGTTTGTATCACTTCTAACCAATAGGTATTTACACAATAGATATTTTAAATGGAGTGTCCAGGAAGGGAATTAGGCGGTTGCATGTGCAACTAAACACAGATGAACTTGGACAGGTTGTACATATAAAAGGCTTTAAAGGCTCTTATTTCACACAGAGAATGTTAGCAAGCAGATCCAAACTACATCTTCTGCAAGTTGCATGCCTCAGAGAAGACGTAGCTGTGGAATGTGCAGGTCAAAAATTAATTTTAAGACCTTCCACTAAGGTAACAACATTGCTTCTTTAATCGGGATTTTTTTGACCAAAAAAAATTATATACCTATCATTTAACACAGATTCTAGGACAGTACCTTCATCATTCAGAATAATCTTTTTCCTTGGTTAAACACCATCAAATAATTAATACATGCATATAAAAATGAAGAACAGTGTTCTAGATCAGCAGGGTTTCTCTTGGATTTTTTCTTCTCCTCTGCTGCTCAGATTGTGTCTACCATGACAAGTTGTTCGAAAGGTTTAGAAACCAACAGATGCAGTTCAGAGAAGGAGAGTAGTAATGCAAGTAAGAAACTTCATGAATGAAGAGTTTGTCTGTTTTGGTTCTGTTGTTAGCAGAGTAAACAGGAATGAAGCAGGGTCTGTCATTCAAGTCTGTGAAATATCTCCCTGCCTGCATTTTTGGTCTCAAACTGTCTTGTTTACCTGAATGGCCTAAGTTTTTTGTTGGTTTTAGTCCAAATACACAGGTCTAGTGTATTTATGGTTATTCCAGTAAGGAAATTTTTTTGAAATATAAAGACAACTAAATATTGCTCCTGTTGCGAAACGGTGGACTGAAATTATCCCAGAGAACTCAAGAAAAGTAGAAGTGGACATCATTGTGTTCAGTCTTGTAGCTTTGGTCTACGTGAAGGCTGACAGCCTTTTGGATATATGCTCCTCCCAGCTAAGGGCAGAGTCTTCCACTCCTCCCTGGGCTGCAGAAGTTTGGGAGCAAACTTAAAAGCATTCTTAGCAAGGGTCTCTGCTTTTGTAATTGCAAAAAAATAAAGCAGAAATTCTGCTAACAAAAGGCATTGAGGGTAAAGAATGATGACCTTTAAAATGCTCTCCACTGAGTATGAGAAGTGTAATGTTGATGTAAGAATAGATTTCCATTCTCTGCTTGGGAAATCAACCTGTCTCTAGTAGCAGCTTAGGTCACAGCTATGGGGTACCCTGCAACATGGACACTGGCAAAAAAATTAGCCTACTGGAGAGAGGGGGGAAATTTTTTTTTCTTCAAAAATAGTCTTGAGTGAATAACGAATAGCAGTGGGTTTGTAAGGGATTAAAAAACAAACAAAAAAGTGTAAATATTTCACAATAAAGGAGGAAGGTTCTTATCTGTGTGAAAAAAGGTCACTGGCTACAGAGCCAGAGGCATCTCTGGCATGAGATACTAAGGAAGCTTCAGGCAAGGACTGTGGAGGTCAGGCCCATCTCAGGACTTTGTGTTCCTGACAGCCTGATTTCTTTATGATGTGGGGATGGGCAAGGCAATTAGAGTCACTGTGGGGGAGAGTGTCCTCTCAAAATAGGAAGAAAGAGGAGGAGGGAAGGGATGGTCTGTGTCTCTGATAGTTGTCATGTCTCATTGACTATTCAATTTCCATGAAGAGCGACGCTTGTCCTCATTACACTAACTCCTAACTGTTTCCTGAATGGTTTATTCTCCTTTTTTTCCTGTAACCTTTGACTAGTGTGTTCCTAGACAGACAGAAACAGGATAAGTACCTTGACACATTGTTGGTCCAGCATGTTAGGGAGCTCTGAATAGGTTTTCCTGCTGCTGTATGTGAAGTCTCTGCTTTTCTATTTGAACCCCTTTGCTGTGCTGTGTCTGAAGTTTGCAGCTGAACCAGCTCCAAATCAATGTCTGGGGCAGGTGAAGAGTTGTTTTGGTGTATTTAAGCCATTTGCTCTTCCATAAGTGCTGGCACTGCAGGCAGCAATGTTGTTCAACCACTGTGTGCAGTCCAGCCCTGAATATTTAGACCTGGGGACTAGGAGGCTTTTGGAGCCTCCCATTCGAGAGGTTTCTTCTTCTTGCTCTTAAAGTGAGTGGCAGGAGAACAGGACCACTATGAGTGTCCATTGGTACGCTTCCAAAGTGTGCTACTTATACATATGTTCCCTAATGTTAATGATTACATATGTATTTAATATTTTTTGAAAAACATGTATTTGTATGAAAGAACCCAAACCCATCCTTTCAGGCCTGCATTGTCTCTCTCTAGATGTCCCAGTTCCAGCTTCTCATTTTTCGGTCTGAAAAGTTTACTCTTGGATAAAGTGTTCTCTGTTGTCTACAGCAAATACTTTAGAAAACAATACAATCAGAGAAAAAATTACAATTGAATCTCCTTTCATATGGAACTGAAAATCTGAGGTTATTCAGGCTGGAAAAGAGAAAGGCTCAAGGGAGACCTTGTAGCAGCCTTCCAGCAGCTAAAGCAAGGCTACAAGAAATCTTGAGAAGGATATGTAGTGATAGGACCAAGGGGGAATGACTGAACTGAGAAGGTTGGTTTATATTGGCTATTGAGAAGAAATTCTCTGCTCTGAGGGTGGGGAGGCACTGACATGTATTGTCCAAACAAGTGATGGATGCCCCGTCCCTGTAAGGGTTCCAAAGCCAGGCTGGATGGGGCTTTCAGCAATGTGGTCAAGTGGAAGGTGTCCCTGTCCATGGCAGAGGGGTTGGAAGTAGTCCATCCCAAACCATTCTATGATTCTGTGATCTCCCTGGCTAATAGAGGCTATATTTCCCAAAGTCACCAGCTTGTTTTCTACTTCTACTTTGTTGGTGAATGAGAGCTAGTTGAAAATGCCTAGAGCCTTTCTGTGTACCTCTCAAAACAGAAATTGTAATAGATTGGCTAGCTTCTCATTTTATATGTATCAATTGAAATAGTAGTAGAGTTATGACTGTATTTAAAGTGAAAAGCTTCTTATTTCTTTTGGAGCAGTCATAGTTGCATATTTTATATTGACTGATAATTGGTCTTGAAATTTTTTACATCTTGAATAATAATTGAATTTTGAGTCAGCAATTTTAAAACATTTTGTTTTCTTTTTTTCTCATTCTCTGGCCTGCTTCAGACAAGAGGAAACCAACAGAAGAGTGAAAAATGTAAGACAGTTGCACATTAGTTGTGATTAATTATTTTTAAATGCTTCTGTTTATGGTACTATCATATTTACCTTATTCTTCAACTGTTGATTTATCTGATGCAAATGAATGCCATTTTACAATGATCTCTATATGCAGCTTACTTTCCCAAATCATTGTAATAATTGAAAACAGTATGTATATCTGGTTATTTGAAATATGAGATGCATCATGACACTCTTTAATTGGTTTTGGTGGTAATTATAGCTAATACTGAATGCAAGATTTTCCAGATCATTGCGGAAACATCTCTAACCGCATGCTGATATTCTTTTACACTGGCACATGGCATGAGTGGAAAGTAATTAAGTTTGTATTCAGGGTTTTTTTTCTGTTTGCTTTTAGGTTTTGATTACATTATACTGGCTTGGGAGAAAAGCTCAAAGTGACCCTGATTATAATGGTCCATACCTCAATCTTAAAGCATTTGAGAAGTTATTAGGGCAAGCATTGAGTAAGGTAAGGAATCCAAAAAAGGAAACTAAACAAATAGCTTGAAATTTATAGTTGATATATAGCAGCAATTCTAAACAGTCTCTTGGGGGTTTCATTTTCTTCTTAGTTTGGAGAATATAGTAATTTATTTTGCTTGCTATCAAGTTTCATATGAAAGGAATGATTTTTAGGTTTAATTGGTTCTTCTGCTACCCATAGGAATTTCAGAATTCATCTGCTCTAATTGATGTGGTAGATTGTGAATCTTCTCAATCTTCTTTGGCCGAGATGAAAGAAATTTAAGACCTTTTATCAAGTCTCCTGTTCAAGCTGTTGTATGTGGTATTGTGTATGTGTTTTAGGGTTTTGCAGTAGTCTTTGTTGAAGTTTGTTTGTGAATTCAAAATGCTCATGAGTAGCATTTGCACCCTAAATTATTGAAAAAGACCTTTCAAAACTGACTCTTGCAGGCGCTTGAAGAGTCCAGCCAGCCGAGCAGAAGTGGCAGAGATAGTGGGTACGGCGATATTTGGTACGTTGACCGGGGAGACCCCTTCTCATCTTCAGTTACTCATAAAAGAGACGATTCCTTTGATAGCTTGGACTCTCTTGGTTCAAGATCCTGCACAAGCTTTTCATCAGATATAACCTTGAAAGGTGGCAGTGAAGGTAAGTTTTCCTCTCTAAAATCTTTTGTTGACATGTATCTCATGAGTGTGGGAGAAGACAATGTATGGACCTGGTACTTGGATAACCAGTGCTTAAAGTCAGTTCTAGTTTTGCAGCTGCTGCAGTTGCATTTTGCTTAAGCAAATATTCATCTCTAATATTCATCTAAATATTCATCTTTCTAGTTGGTAGAAAAAAAGCACTGCTCACACAGATCTTCCTAGGAAGGGTTGCTGAAACTCTTGCTCTCACTGACACATTAGGGGGTGTGTGTGTCCAGGGTATATTGCCAGAGTTTTGTAAGGGAAATTGCTAGAAATTAGATCTGGATGAGATTACCTAAAATTCATCAGTAGCAGAAGTCTCTTGCCTTGTTCTTAGGGTGACTGTGTCAAACTGCTATGTCTTTACTTCATTTGTGAATATTCAGTAAGGTTTTTCCCACCTAGGTTAAATACTGAGTAGTATTCGTTACTTTCAGTAGTTTCTCATGAAAATAAAGGTAGCAAGAAGATAGTGACATTGATCCCTAAAGCAGCACTCTAGCCTGTGTTTCTCTTCTGGTTTAAAAGTTCAATGCCACCTTGTAGTCTAATGTCACACAAATTGTGAGGTTTTGGGTTTTGTTTCATGTGAGTAACAAAATCATTGAGAAGTGGCTCCATGGAGCATTGCTGATCTGTGCAAGGCAACATTTAGCCATATTACATACGTGATGTACCCTGGGCTTCTACTGGATTTTAATCTGGTGAAATGAACACAATGCTACATTATTTGCTGTTTGTCTTTGTTAGTAAATTTATCTTGCAGATACTATTTAATTAAAAAAATTCTGTGCTGATTTTTGTCTTCAGTCTGGAGGCCAGCAATTTGTTTCCTGCAGGGAGCAGTGATAATGAAAGAATGGAACAAATGCAGGAGGATCATGCAAACCAAATTGAGTCTAATGGATCTTATCACAGCTTTGCCACAGACTTCTAAAAATACTTCTCCTACTGTCCTGTCAATAGTTCAGCAAATTTGCAGCTGAAACATCTCAGATACAAACATAAATTGATTTTAGAAGACTTTGATCCAAGTTTTAGCTATAAGCACATGTCTAGAGAATGATGTTTGTATCTTCCTTTTTTATTTCCACTTTCTTCTAAGGTTGTGACAGTGACACAGACTCGGAACTGCCTTCCAAAATGCATGACTCCCATAAAGATGACAGGTCTTACCGCAGGATTTCTGTGATTGAACCAAAACCTACCACTGACTTCAATCGTTTCTTACCCAACAAAAACAAGCAGACAGCATATGTGCCAGCACCTCTAAGGAAGAAGAGGACAGAGAAGAATGAGGACAACAGGAGGAGCTGGGCAAGTCCTGTTTTCACTGAGTCAGATGGAGCATTTTCAAGGTACTGATGTGTTGTCTTAGTAAAGTGGGCTTTGATGTAGAATTTTAAAAATAAGTTACTTCTTAATTAGTTAAAGAAAAGCTGCTCTTGCTGCAATAAAAAGTCAAGTATTTGATTTTCCATGTTTTGTCAAGGGGGACGTTTTGGTGTGGTTGTGTGGTTTGGTTTTTGGTTTTGGTTTTTTAAATTGTTTCTTGATGTTTGAGTAATGTTTTGAAGCTGGCCAGACTCCAGATGTATTTAAATGGTCTTAAATGCAAGTTTGTGAGAGATAGACCTACGGTTTTAACTGCTTGTTAAAGCTCCTAAAATATAGTGATGAATTTCAGTTGTCCAGCTTCTTGATGCATACAGATGAGATTAGTGGGCAGTTCTTGAGTTTCACCATTACCTTCGTGACTTCACTGTCTTCATTCTATTCCTATTTCGGTCAACCTCAGTGGATGTGAAACGAATCCTGTAGCTTCCTGCCAAAATAGCAGAGCAGAGTGTGGGCTCACAAATCCAACTTCCCTCCAGATCATCTATGAATATGACAGTGGCTCTGATTCAGAAGATGAAAGAAGGCTGCCCGACATTGTTTTGGATGACTTAGCAAATCGTAGATTTCTAGTCAAAAAGAGCCCTGTAAGCTCTGCTGCACCGGGACATCATTTCATGTTGCGCAATGACTCTCCTAAATCTTGCTCGCGAGAAAGTTATCCAGCTGGTCCACTAGCTGCAATGCTTGAACCACTGAGGTCAGAGATACTAATCCAAGATCCAGTAACTATTGCATTACCTAAATCGCAGCCCTTAAATAACTCCATAAAGTTAGTCTTCTAATTGGCATTTTAACACAGCTGATAATTTGATATGCTTTTTCTCTCAAATTTTGTATTTTTGTCAGAGGAGATAGGATGCTGATATAACCATTTAACTTCTTTTAAATTTTTTTTTAATTTAATCTATCTTATTATTTCTGGTGCTGCAGTGATGAAATTGAGAACTAATATGCTTCATTCACAAGGCTGAGCTCCTGAGCCAAAAAGCATGTCTTTTTGCATTCCTTATGTCAAGTTGCTCCTAAAATATCTTAACTGATTGGATATTTTGAACAGTAACCAGAGGAGGCAGAGGCAGTTGGATACTAAAGAGGAAAACAAACCAAGAGTTAACAATCCTTCACAATTATCTGGGTATTTTGATGAGGACGAGGAAGAAGTAGGCATTCCAAACATTGAAAAAGATGATCTCTATTTTCGCAAGCTAAGTTCTTCAGCACCAAATACAGTTGTTGCTTTTGACAAATTTCTTCCTAAGTTTTGGACTCCAGAGGAAGAATTGCTATGGAAAAAAATCAAGAAATCCTCTTTCAAACCCTGGTATAAAGAGATTCAAGGGTTCAGGTGCGTTTTCATGCATGCCTGTTTCTCTCCTGTGTGCAAAGCCTAAATAAAGTGTAGTTCTATAACTCTGAATTTTTAAATTTTCATTGTCAGTGTAGCAGCAAGATATGTTTTTTTATTCTTTATTTTTTCATTAAAAAAAAAAAATGATTTTTTTTGTTGTGCTGTTGTACCTGTTGCACTGTTGCCACTGTGCATTTTACTCAGTGAGTACACTTCATGTTTTTTTTTCTTTCTTGTCTGCTCATTCTTTCTGCTGCTGCACAGTAGAAAGAGATCAGATTCTGAGGATGAGGAATTTACTTACAAACAAAGCTGTACCATTGTTGCTAATCAAGCAAGACCAAGTTTTGACTGGAACAGTAGCTGCAGAAGGGATCAGAATTATAAGCCAACTGCTGAATATGTGGGAAGCTCGTTGTCACAGATTGCAGAAGGAAAAATCTTGGAGTCTTCTGATCAGCCCAGGTTGATACTGCTGCATGAGCTGTTCTCTTGATGCATCAAAAAAGAAGTGGCTGGATATGCAACAGCTAAATGAAATTAAACCATGTCCCGTGATGCCGTGCTTTTTTGGTTATTACTGTTTTGTTGGTTTGTTGGGTTTGGGGTTTTTTTTCTCTTTCAATGTAGCCATAAGTTGCTGGCCTTCTGAAACACATAAATGTGAAAGTGTAACATGCTGCATAGGGTTACTGGCTTTGTGTGTGAGCATGTAAGTGTGATGTTTCTGAGCAGGTTAGGATGCCAGGATACCTTTGCGTTGGTTGGTGTGTGCTGCGCTACAGTCAGTGGTGGTGAATGCCAAGTGGTGTCATCATTCTGCTTGGGATACTGCAAGTCTAAACCAAATGTATATTGAAATACGTTGTGATCTGCTTGTCTCTTGCTAGTTAATGATATTTTTACTTCCCTCCTTTTGTTTTATATGCTTCAGTCAGTTTTCGTTACTTCAGGCCCTGCAAAAATATACTGACTACATGTCTTCTGAAATGGAGACCAGAATTGATCCTTCTTCTGGCCCTAGGCTCATAAAATGTAGAAAGAATGTTTCCTTTATACCAGGAGGCAAGCAAGGAGATGAGGAAAATGGATATCTATATCCAGATTTGGAAAATGATGATTTGTTTGTTCGGAAAACTGGGGCTTTCCATGTGAATCAAGTTGTTCTTCAAGACCCCCGGTATTTAAAGAAATTCTCTGAGCAGGAGCCTCCTCTAGAGGGTGAGATAATTCTGCAACCCAGAGAGGGCGAAACCGTGATTCCAGATTTGGAAAAGGATGACATGATTTTTCGTAAAGTCCTCTCTCAAAAAAAAGAGGTGCCTTTATCAGGTGCTCCTGACAAGTATCACCCAGCGCTGTTTCCTGATCCATGGAGTCTTCCAGAAGAGATCCGGTCCAAATTTCTATGTTTACTTGAAAAAAATACAATACCAGAGGAAAGGAAGAACAATGGCAGAGTGCTGTCACCATCTTTACACCATAAGAAGGACGATATGCTGACCCGCAAGATTGAATCTTGGAAAGTGGGAAGCAACGTCCAGCCAGTAAATTTTATCCCAGGTCCATGCAGTGAAGAAGACTGGAAGAAGTGGGAAGCAATCAGGGAGGCCAGCAAAGTTAGACACAAGAAACGGCAGATGGTGGAGAGGTCAGGTTGTGTCCTGCACAGATTGAGTGCCCTTGAACCCTTCCCATTCAGAAAAGCATCATCCTGTGCTGAACCATTCATAGAGTGCCAGTCTGTTTGTTCGTGTCGTCCTCGAACAAGCTTTTTATTTGCTTTGAATAGAAGCTCATGACTGCAATACCATATTTTCAACAAAAGATTATAAAGTTTTCTAGTTTTAGACTGCCATATTTTTGGAGAAAATATGTTATCATTCCCTCAGGCTCAAAGTTCTGCATAAGTTTCTTTCCATGGTTGGACAGGAATAGTGATTATTCAAAAGACTATGGAGGCTAGAAATATTTTCTTCTATGCTACAAGATAATATGTAAAAACATTTCTGAAATACATGAATGCTTTAAAGGCAAATTCTGGAAGTGGGCATTCTGATATTTGTGCTTGCACCTAAGTTTGAAAATGCTCGTAAACTGTCCTGCCGCAGTTCTGAGATGAGTAGATGAGGTGGGAAAAAAAAAAGTGTTTTGCCTGCCCAAAGTCATGGTGCATGCAAGTTGTGTGTCTATGTAATATTAAAGTCCGCCATGGCATATTTTATTCTGCCAATACTATCCCCCTACTTTCATACAGTCTCAATTCATTCTTTCCCCTAATTCTTTCCTGGTATCCTCAAAATTTCTCTTGTCTGACTGAATACTGTTTCTTAACTACTTCCTATCTCTCCTTTGAATTTTGTATTTACTGGAGGAGAGTGAGGTTCCAAATGTTTACTTAGCTCTGAAAATACGGCATTGCAAGTTGCAGATCTCCCAGCTGTGCATCATTATTTTGTGACTAAGACACTTCTGTGTTCCTGTTGATATTCTGATGTTGCTGCATTTAATTTTTAAGCTTAATACTGTTAACAAAGTTCAAGCTTCACTGAGAAATATTTCTGAAGTGCTTGGAAATATTGCATGTTTTTAAAATTCATTCAGTAGAATTAAATAAGTATACTATAAAATACTCATATTCAAGAATTCTAAAAATCATCTTGAATTGCCCTGGATTAGTTGTGTTCAAGGATTAATGTGCTAAACATCTACATAGGGTCTTTTATTCTGGGACAGATAAAATATAACTTTTAGAAATGGTTGAAGTAACAAGAGAACAACCTCTGTAAGCCACAGTTTTTGTTGGGACTCAAGCTGGCATTAATTTTAGTTTCTTGAAATGAGTCTCTTTTGAGCATCGTGCTGTTCAGCAGCACTGGAATAAGTGGTGCAGAAATAATACAAGGCTCTATTTGTGCAGTATTGCTAAATGAAAAGTGTTGGAAACTTGCAGGCAGCCTTGTTCAGACAGTTCTGCCCAACTTTGCCCATCATGCAAGTCCTGGTGTGTTTTTTGACTGGTGTCCAATTCCTAATGTGCTATTCCATGCTGGCTGGTTCCCAAGCTTTCAGTTTCCCCATCACTTAGTGAGAGTGCTGGTCTACTAATGGTGTTAATGTTGTTATCAATATCAAGACACTGAATCTTTTCTTTTTTGGTTTCTGATTTCTCAGACTGTTTCAAAAGCTTTCTGATGAGCAAGGGTAAGTTTTATAAAAGCTTGAAAGATCGTAATGCTGTTTTTTGGCCTCTTTTCATATTAGTGCATGCACAGTAGCTAAAACTACTGAAAGCTAGCTGCAAACTTGTGCATGATGCTTTGTTGTTCTGTTCTTTGCAATTTATGTAATGAATGGGAGATAAAAGCTATGTATATGGCAAAAGTTCTCTCTGCTGTCTCATGTATTCAAGTTATGGTTATCAGGCACTTTGAAAATCAGCTCTAATGTTTTATTCCTGCTGAAGTGAAAAATTTGTTGTTCTGTATTCAAATTAGGCTTTAAAACATTGAAAAAGTGTAAAGGAATATGAATAGTTTTTTTTTTTGAAGGCTGTACAGCTAGAATCTGAAAATAATTAACAGCAGTGGTATTTATCATGGGATTGGTGAGCGGACTGGGGTTATTTTATATCTTCCAGGTTATTGAATGCTCAGTGGTAAACTTATAGATTTGTATCATGGGAACTTAGATGTTGTTTATGATGAGCTGTGACTCAAAGAGAAATAGTTTTTCCACTTATTGTGTGATGGCATGTTAAGTATTTTTGAGTGCATAGTGTTCTAATGATTTATTTAAAATTTTAGATTTATTTATTTATTCATTCATTCATTCATTTATTTGCTTCCCTATTTTTACTCTGATGCAAACCTAGTAAATGACTAAACACTTCCAGAAGTGCAAAATGTTTCAGAAGAAGTTAAGTGTTAGCAGAGAGAAACTCAGAAGACTCAAGTCACTAGTTAGGTTTTTCTGTTTAGACTGAAATTAAAACTAAGATCCCATTCCATGGTATGAATATACCTTTTCTTAGGTTATATTTGCTTTAGGTAGAGATTTTCCTGTTTTGTTACAGGCAGATATAGTAAATCAAGAGAAAGAAGTGGAAACCATAGTTATGTAAGTTTTCTTGAACTCATCTGGAACAAATTTGATACACCCTTATGTAGTATTTGGTTACTTCAAAACAGTTCTATGTGTGATATAACTTAAGCATAAAAAATGAGGAAAAGAACTGTACAAGAAAAGAGTTTCTGCAATAGTGACCAGGTGATTTTTTCTGAACTTGGCACTCTTCTCATTCAGAAAATAGATAAGTGAAGAGATATAATGAGTTAATGCCCAAGCCTTTATTTCTAGAAGCCAGAGGCCAGTCTCATGTTACCAATGAAAGTGAATTCAGCCACTTGGGAGGAAGTGAGAGTCTGGTTTGTTAGTTCAGGGATCTCTTGGAATGCAAGATTAGAGCAAGGCTCTGTGCTGAATCTGTTTTGGTTTTAATCTGATTTTCCATCATATCAGAGAAGTGCCACATTTTCAAGTCCTGCTGGAAGTTAGTTATATCCCTCTATAACTCATACTTTGGATAAACAAAAACAAAGGTATTTTTGAATACTAAGAAACAAACAAAAAAAAACAAAAACAAAACCAACCAAACACAAAAAAACCAACCAACCAAACAAACAAAACCAAAAACAACCCCAAGCCCTAGAAACCTAGCTTTCCCTTTGTATTACACTATTGAACCTTATGAGGAAACACCTGCATTTTTCTTACTGTCTCAGAGGCTTGTGGTCAAATCAATAATCTCATCAGGAACCTTGTCCTATACCAAAAGAAAATGTCCTGTTATGTTTATCACTGCAGTGTGAAAGAAAAAAGGGAAAAATAGCATGTGGTGGGGGAGAGCTAGAAAGGTGAGCTTTGAGGAATTTAGGTTAAAGGGAACTAGCAAGTAGGAGTTCCTGGGGGAAACTGTAGCCATGTTGAAGAAGTTAGCCGGCAGATTGTGTTAGTCATCCCAGCTTTAATGGAAAGCATCTCAGAGGCTTGGGGAGGATCAGCATAGGCTAGTGGGGCCTGTGACATCCATGAACTGAGCATTTGGCAGTGTGTGACTCTTAATCTTTTGGAAATGTGCATCAATAACTGACTTTATTTTATGATTAGCCTAAGGAAATAAAGAATAGGAGGTGATATGGGGGCTGTTACAGGAGAGAAGTCAAAGGATGGGAATTTGGATTTGGGGATAGGGTATGCCTTTTGGGTCAAAGAAAGAGACAAGATCAATAAAGAAAATAGCAAGTTAAAACAGAAGTATCAGTGTTCTTTGAGGAGCTCATGATCAGCCTGGAGATGTACAGAGCTGCTTATTCCCTTAACCTGATTTTATTTGCTCAAATACCCAACTAATGACTTGCGTGTTGGCGCTACAGCACATCCCAGTCTTTCCCATCAGCTGCCCATGTGTTTCCTGCTCCATTCAATATAACACTCCATGAGCATTCAGTTGTACTAATATAAATCTTTCTCTCTCTCTGAAGGTTTCTCTCCTGTAAGTGAGGGCTAGGATGTTATAAAGCTGAGTTCTCTTCCCTTTCTAGGAGTAAATCTTTGAATGATGTCAGTGCAGAGGAGCTGCAGACGCTGCGCAAAATCCGTTATGAAGAGCTGCAGAAGATAAAAGAACAGTTACAAGAACAAGATCTGAAGTGGCAAGAAGTAAGGACTCCACCTCTCTTTGTGCATCCTGCTTGAAGGGCTGAGTGTCACCTGCCTTCAGTGTCCCTAGTAAAAAAGCTTCAGCACATGTGCACCAATTCATAGGGCTGTCTTCTAAAACAAGTAATCTCATGCAGCTACTAGAGGTTTTGGGGATGTCTGTTTTATGCAGAACTGAAAATATTTTAAGTATCGTCCTAAGTTTCTGATTAATGCTTCAGGATAAGACTTGTATGTATTGTAATAAAGCCTTCAGCCTTGATTTCTGTGGACATAAAGAGAAGTTAGGGCATAGTTTCTTGTGTTATCTGCAATTTTAGAATACTTTTTTTGGAGAAATGATTGGAATGTCTGAGTATTTGATCCTCTGGGAGAAAGGGGAATAAATAATACTTCCTTGTGCAAATTCTTGAGTCTCCAATCCCCTAAAAATGCTGCCTTAAATCCAGCTTGTGAACTGTATGGTAGCTTTGCAAAGCATCATAAGCATATCTAAAGACTTTTCAATTTATTAAAATCGCTGCTTGACAATGAATATCAACAAGAAGCTGAAATTAAGAACAAAGCACCCAACAAGAAGTTCAAAGTTGTTTGTTTAATGCATCTCAGTTCTAATATTTAGTACTTCCCTTAACTCAGCTCTGGTATTTCATGGACAATATTGCCAGTTCACATCGCGGTTTTACAGAAATGAAGAAACTACAGAAATATCTGTTTTCAATTTAAAATTTAAGGCATATTTATTCTCAAGCTAGTGTATCAGTCTAACATAGTAGTGATTTGGAAAAATAATGATATCTCAAACTCTAAAGCCCTCAGCAAAGAAATACAGATGGCATTTGCATTAATTTCCAATTATGTGTGATTGGGTGAAGTAATTAAGAATAAAATTGAAAATGTTAAGGAGGTAAAAAATGGGCCAAGTAGCATATAATCCAATAATTACAGTTGTTAACTTCAGGAGGCAGTGAGCCTGCAACCCTAACTAGAACATGGCAACCAACCCCTGTATCATTTAGGGGAAAGATGCATGAAAATGTGGCTATGATGCAGACATGCAAATAGAATCAGGCCAGTAAATAGCATGTAATGGTATGGATCTGTAAGTCTATGATGCCTTGAGAAAATCTGATGGTATACATTCATGTTATTCTAAACAGGATCTAGCAAAATGGAAGAGTCGTAGAAAGAGTTACACTTCAGAATTGCAAAAGAAAAAGGAAGAGAGAGAAGAAATTGAAAGGAGAGCCTCTGAGGTGTCTGGAAGGAGTACTAAGTCACTGAAGGAAATGCAGCAGGAGAGGTAATAGTCCTAGTGAGAGTATTATGTTTAAGAACATAAATCTGACCATTTTTATTCCTTTAAATTTTTGAGCCACTTTTACCAAAAAGTTGCAATTGATTCTGCAGAGACATTTACAGTTTTAGTTGCAAAATAAAATGTAGAAATCTAGGCAATTGAAGGGCTGAATATGGTTTTCTAATGCGCTGTTTGCACAGAATGTTAAAAAGTTTTCTCTATAAATGCTATTTTACTCTGCTATCCATAAATAAAAGTATTGAGAGTCAACATTTGCATTCTCTTTAAGTTAATTAAAACAATAGCACTGAACTGGATAGTTGCCTTTTTTACTCATGGATAAAGTAAACTATTTCTCTTCCTTCTACCACTGCATTTGCTATTTTTTTAGCCATTGTGAGGAATTGCAGCCAGAATTTTAATGTATGTCACAAAGCTCTAAACTTTTACTTGATTTCTCCTTCATCCCTAATTTTTCCTCTTGGTATTTACTTTATGAAGAATAAAAAATGTAAACTGCACAGTACCATTTCTGGTGGCAGTCCTGTTTATTTATCTATTTATTTATTTATTTCAAATACACATTTGACTGAGCTGAAAGTAATATGCACATGACATGTATTCATAAAAAAATGTCTAATCTTTTGAATTTCTTTAATTTTTTACTTTTTTGTGAGGACAAAAATTAGTTGCTTGAATAAAAGTATGGATGCTAATTGTATTGAATGTTCAGTATCAATAATAATCCTATAACTGATGTTTTAAAGATTAACCTTGTAGTGGTTGTCCAATTATGACAAAGGAATGAATAGCAAAACAAAATCATAATGAGCTGAATTTCAGGACACTGTCTTATTTAGCTATCTAAAATTCAGCATTGCATTTCAGAAACATTGAGCACAGTTGCACAGTTCAGGCAGTGTTATGGGACTATCTTATTCCTGTTCTTTCCTAAAGAAATCTGGATTTCTGAGAATGTGTAACTTGAATGTATGTGTATCTGTATCATTTACAGCTATGTGTAGCTGTATCATTTTCCTGGCAAAGATTTCTGTCATGGTGGCAGCCTGATAATGTGATAGTAGTTATGTCTGAGTGCTATGAGAGCGCTGAACTGGGGAGGAGGTGGAAGAAGATAAATTAAAAAATATATGAAAATATGAATATATTTAAATGATACTATTAATTTTCGTTTATTGGAGTTGCATTATTTGGCTTATGCTCTGCCTTAAACATTTACTAGTTTAAAGACTTTAGACCTGCCTGTTTGTCAGGTAACTCAGGTATTTTAACAGGCTCTATTCCCATAGGGAGGAGAGAGATCAGGACTCCTATGAGCAGCAGAAACTGGAACACAACTGGGCGTATTCACTGAATGATGATGTGTTCAGTGAAGAAAAAGCACCTTCCACAGCAGCCAAAGATTGGTCAGCAGCCAAAGATTACCGTTTGGAGGGAGATACTTCCTACAGCACTAAGGAGGACAGTAAAAGTGTGCACGCCACACAGCCGCCCAAGGAGAACCTGCCGGAGAGCTCGGCTGCTCGAGAAGCTCCTGCGCCTCCAGAGAGCCTGGAGCGGGAGCAGAGCCCGGCTCTTTTGTCCACTCGCTACTCAGTGAATGCTCAAACTGGGTCAGCTCAGGTTTCAGCTTCTCTCCCGAGAACTTACCAGAAAACTGATACCTCCAGGTTAACATCTGTGGTTACACCAAGACCTTTTGGTGTCCACTCAAGAGGAATCTCGTCACTTCCACGGTCGTTCACGGTAAAATTCTGCTTCATTCCTGAAGTTTGTGAATTTGGGGTCTTCAATAGCTGGGGAAATAGTAGTTTTAATATTTTAGTTTTATTTAAAAAGTGCCTCCTGTGTGTTGATGGCTGTGTTAATACAGCAGGCAGTTCTGTCATGGCTTTAGATGTTTACTTGTGTTTCTGTGCTTAAACACATTCCTAAAACTAAAGCTGGTAACTATATTTGGTAAAATATTCTTTTCATTACTTGTAGTAAGTCTCCTTTGTGTGCTTTATCAAAAAACTGTTATTGGAGGTAATTATCTGGAGCCAGGTTAACATAATTAAGTGTTAAAAAAAATTTTTCAGGTGATAAAAGTTTTGTCTGCTCTGCTGACTTTGTTGAAATTGAAATTTTACGCTAGGCTAAATTTTGTTTACACTATAAAGCACTGAAACAATGAAATTGTTTCCCCCCTGACCCATTACTATGATGGTTTTTATAGTTTTCTCCTAAATCCTTATTTCTTTCAATTTAAAAAGTGGTAAGAGTATAAATAATTCTAAACAGATGACTTTAACAAGTTTATCTTAAGAAGTCTGGACTATTTGTTCCACAAGTATTTCAAGAGAAAAAAAAGTCTTTCTAAGTAGGTAGTTAACAATGGGTACAGGAACTAGAATTTGCTTCAAAGATGGAGGTGGTTTTGTTAAATATAAAAATCATGGAAAGATTTAAGGATTTCTTTTGTAAAAGCACTTACTTACCAAGCTGTCATTTTTATCCTAGATGGATGATGCTCAGAAATACAATGGAGAAGTAGAAAAAGCCAAAAGAACTCAAACTTTGTTCACCAGCATTTCCTTTTCACAACCAGACTCCGCACACCCTCTCTCCACTGGTGCATTCAGAAGCAGAGGTGAGGAAGAAGAGGAGGAAAAAGGTGTTCAGTCAACACCTCCTCCTAGTCTGGCATTACCTTTAAAATCACAAGACCAAGATGCTGGAAGTAATATTCCTAAGCCAGAGTATGGCATTCCTCCTGATTCTCTTTCACTTGCATCTTCTGCAGAAATTGGGAGTCTGCCAGAGCCTAAGGATTCAAAATCCATGGTAAGTATGGAAATAATGTGATTACTTGGTGTAACTGAATGCCACAGCAGAATAAAAGAGACAATAAGTAAAAGTATATCTAATGCAAGCATTTTTTTGGTAGTAAGAGGACATCTCAGAGACTTACTATTTCCTTTGATTTAATTTATGGGAAAGAGAGTATTTGGGAAAGAAAAAATTATTCTTTTGCTGAATTTTTCCCTATCCTTTTTGTCATGTGCCTAATTTTATTTATCATTCTAATTCAGAATGGTTATTCTACATATGTTTAATGTTTGCAAAGTTTTTGCTATTCTCCAAGTTAGCATACTGTTCATATAATCAGGTGTGACAGTTCGATGAATCATCTGAGCTGCTGTAGCATTCATTTGCACTTTTAAACTGGTGGTGGAAAATAAAGATCTGCTTTTCAAAGGCTGGCCTTTAAAACATCAGTATCACACTATCCTTTTTTCCATCTGCTGTGGCTTGGACCTTTTTTTTTAAGCTATTTTCTTGAATCTAATTAATGTTTATGTTAATTTTAAAGTAAATCACCATCTCTTTGTGCATGTGCTTATTGGATAAGGGGCTGGGTCTTTCAGTGTTCTTTTTGAAATACTTATCTTAAGTGCTGTTTCCTCCAATTGATTGCATGTTTCACCAACAATAGGTTTAATTTTTGATACCTTCTGTACTGTCTGATGATTCGCTTCATTAACCCTTGACAGATTTGCATTCCTGATCCTGCTGTAAAACTTAATTTTGCCAGTTGCTTGGGTGAAGGTTATGAGACTATGGATGCTGATTTATAAAATCACTTCCCATACCACCTTTGTAAAAATTCTTTTGCTTCCAAACATTCTTCTTCCTAGTCACTTGTGGAGAAGAAATACATTGCAGTTTAATACCCTTAATGCCTCTTGGCCATTGTAATGAATTTATCATAATTTTTTGAAACTCTTATTGTTGTATAAGGAAAGAGGTCATGATATTTTTTTTCTGTGTTGTAGTAAAAACAGAAAGAGAAATTTCTCTTTTAATCAGTGAAAACTGACAGATTCTATACGAGTTCTTAGTACCTGTTAAAGTAAGGCAAATGAGAATAGCATGTACTAGATCCATTTGTTTTTCTCCTGTCATTAGTTAAAAGATTATAAATTTTTCCTCCTACCAAGGAATAATATTGGGTGTATTTTAAAAATATTTTAAAAAGTTAAAAAAAAAAAAACCAAACCAAAAAAAAAAAAAAAAAAAGAAAAAAAAGAAAAACAAAAACCTCAGCTGTGTTATGTAACTTAACAAACTCCAAGTTAAGGAATGAAAGTTCTATTTGATGTGTTTGTAAATGATTGCCAGAGAGATTGATATAGCTCACTAGTCATCAGGGCCATAACTCCAGGTCTGTGGAAAGCTGTTTTAGAGATGACCTATAAAAGTGTTAAAGTTCTGAGTACAAAGTCACATTACTCCTCTGACAAGGAGTAATGTGACTTTGAATCTGAAGAGTCATGTTGGGATGGTGGAAAAAAAAAAAATTAAGACCAGTAGTAATTTCCAGGAACACACTCAGACTCTAAAAGTTTGTATATTCTCTAGCCCAGTGTGCTAACCTGTTTAGTAGATTCACTTTTAATATACTCACCTAAGGACTTGGGTTGTATGGGAGCCTTTGCGAGTCAGTAGCTGTGTTGTGAAGAAAAGACTTAATTTCTACCCTGGGCTGTAAGGAGGAGTGTTTTCCCAGGAACATTCCTGTAACATGAGGTGATACCTTGGGATGATGCCGTGCTGTGTTGTTTTCTTCTCTGCCCAGCACTCGGGTGCTGCTGAAACCACCTCTGGCTGCACCTCCCTGAGACTCTGGCTCTGGCTTGTGCGGTGCTCACTGTAGCTGCCTTGCATCTTACAACATAGGAGCTTGGAGGAATTGGCATAGGTTTCTAGGCTTTTAAATATTTTAAGTTAGGGAAAATGAATCCGACTCTTCAGGAAGGCTGGGTCGCTAGGGAACTAAAATGTAGGTGTACATTTAATGCATGTGTAAAAACGTGCAGGGTCCCTTCCATGCACATTTTGCTGGGCTATATCTATTTTAACATCGTTTGACAGAAAAATCTGATTTTTTTTTTCCTTTTATATCAATGTCAATGTCATGCTGAAGAAGTGCACAGCATGCATTTGGGTATTTTAATAGTTTTTAATGAGCTCACCTTAGAATGTTAATGTATGCAACATATGCTCTTAATATAGCGTGGGATTGAAAGCAAGTGTTACAAAATGTTTTCCAATTCAGATATTCTTATTGTTTAAAATGGTGATGTTAGATTTTGATTCAGATTCTGAAAGCATTTTGAAAGTCCAATAAAGTCAAAGATCTGGATTTAGCTGATTTTGGGATTATTTTTATTATCTAAGGCCTCTATTACAAAATCCATAGCAAGCTGGTAGTATTTCACACAAAATCAAGAAGATGATTGTGCACCCAAGTAAACCTAGTTGCAGCATTGAGCCTAAAGGAAATGGATGATTCTTATGGTAGGATATGCCAAAAAAAAAATTGATTTTATTTATCTAGCTTTTTCACGTCTCTGATGCTCTCTGAGGAGGCAGTACATGTCACAAATTCACAAGACAATCCACAAATAATCATTTAGGGGTTTAATTTCCTCCAAGTTCTTAAATTTTTTAGTGTTATGTTGCAAAACATTTAAAATGACAGAAATGCAGAGTGAAAGGTATGTGTAGAGTAAATATAAATGTAAACTGAAAACACACCTGTTTAAATGTAAACTGAAAACACACCTGGAATAAAAAGCAAATGAGTTAGTTAACTGACTTCAATACTGTTTCCTTTGTCTGTGATGCTAATAATAGATGATTAAAGTGCACATTGTGAGCAGCTTCACTTATTTAGAGGATAAACTTTCCCTCATTTAGATTCCTGTGATACCAGATACTGTAGTGTCATGTTTTATTTTTCAGGAACAGTACAGTGAAATGAGAATCAGTATAAACCAGAGACCTGGCCACAGTCGCAGCTTTGGGTTTACAACAAATTGGAATTCTTCAGGAGCCATTGTACAGACAGTTGAAGAAGGTAAATGTATATATATACACAAATTTTTGTTCTTGTGTTTAATTTGCAGAGGCTTCTAAATCAAGGCATTTGCTGCTAAGAATGCTGCAAACATTTTAAAACATCAGGTGTGGAACTGAAAAATCACTATTTAGTTTGCTAATGTATTTCTGTGAATCCTCATGTCTTGAAACAGGTTGAATTCAGAAATACCAATGCATTTTTCTAATCAAGGAGGATATAAACATGAATATTTGTTCACTGAGCCTTTTACAGAACAGTATCTAGTGGCAAATACAGACTTCCAATATCCAGACTGTTTCTTTCAGCTAAGTTTAAAAGATTTCACTTCACATGGTTTCTAAACACATGCAGAAGAAACTTAGGAGTTAATATTCTTTGTTCAATTTCTCCTTTCTTAGTCATGCTGAATTGAGAAGACAGCTCATATTCTTAAGTAGTTGCTACTTCTAAATTGATTTCCAGTGCAGCTTCTTTCAGTTGTTTTAATACTGAGGGAAAGCAAACGTATTTGTCTTGAGATGACACATATATAAAGTTTATTTCTAACCCTTAATCTTTAATCTTCTGCAGAGAATGAGCTTGATTTTCTTTTAAAAAAAGGCAACAAAACAACAAAACCCCAAGCAAATCACATATAATGCTTGTTTTCTAAACAATGCTCTTTCCCATTGCTAGTAATACTTGAGGAATATTGAATTGTGCCCTTCTTTCCACCTAACACAAGATCATCCTGAGAAAGGAGAAATAACTGGAAACTTTTAATTTAGTTAGCCCTGTATTATGTTTTCCAGAGAGGAAACAATACTGTTTAACAGCAGTTAATGAGCAGTCTTGGATTTTTTTTTTTTTAATTTTTCAAATTCAAGAATTGAAGAGGTCTTTTTTCACTGTATCTGAGTACTTTTTCATAATTGGATTTGCTCTAGGATAACCCTCCTTGAGAAGGGAGGATGGACCAGATGAACCATTATGGTTCCTTCCAACCTGTTTCATTTTGTGATTCTGGAAATATTAATATTCACTCTGCCTGAAGAATAACTTTGTCTGTTGCTAGGCTTTGGGTTTAATTTCCTTCCTTGGAGGCAGGGAATCTGTCCATTTGCACTGCCAGCTGAAAAGGAGAATTCTGAGGGTAGTGAATGTTCTTGCAAGTCATTCACAAAGGTCCACATGGGCTCTGTCCCAAGAAGAAGGCGAAGGCCTTGTGGTTGTTATCTTGGCTATGATTTATTGCCATTCCCACAAGGAAGAGCACAAAGTATAGAGTGGACTGAGAATGGGCTGTATCTCAGTGTTTGTAGCCTGTGTTCAGCACTTTTTTCTTCCAACAGCTATCTCATCTTTTATCCTTACTCGATAGCTGTAGTTCCCTTTAAAGAAATGAAGTGGATGACCCATTGAAAGAGTAATATATGCTTTCAGCTAGGCACTTGAGAATGTTGTTTTTCCTATTTTTAAGGATAAGTCATAAAATAATTCAGCTTGGAAGATCACCTAGAGCAATACACTGCTCAAAAAAAAAAAGTCAAGATGGAATTCAGGCCAAGTGGCCTAGGGCTTCTACCCATGTGGGTTTGAGATCCTCTGATGACGGAACCCGCACAGCCTCTCTGGGCATTACCCTCTCAGGAAAATTTTCTCTACATATCCAGTCAGACCAATCTTTGTCCCAGTTTATAACCACTATTCTGTGTTTTCCTGCCATAAATTTCAATGAAGAGCAGGCTTTTCCTTCTCAGGGACCTCCTGATATGTACTGGGGGGGCTACTATTAGGTTCTCCTGCAACCTCTCTTCTCCAGAGTGGGCTGAACAAGCCCATACTCTTCAGCCTTTCCTCATGGGTCATTTGCTCCAGCCCTAACCATCCCAGTACTTTCCCATTTAACTTGCCCCAGTTTATTGATGTCTCTCTTACAGAGGAGCACCAAAACTGGACACAGTATTGTCACTGTGGCATAAGAGGTGCTGAGTGAATTGAATGGTCACTTGTCATGATTTGTTGGTCATCTTAGTGTTCATAGAGCTCCACCACTGCCAGGGCCCCCCCAGCCTTGCTCTCCAGCCCATCAGTGCCCAGCCTGTACCATCACTGGGATTAGTCCTTTTCAGGAACAGGACCCCGCATTTGGCCTTGTTTAGTGTCAGGTTCCTGTTCTCAAGAGTAGCCCTGCTCTCCAGTGTACTGGCAACTCTCTCACTTTTGGCAAGGTTTGAAAACTTGATGAGGGTGTGTTTTACTTCCTTCTCCTGATTACTGGTGAACACATTAACAAGGGTAGGTTCCTGGATACGTCTTAATGAAGATCCACTTGTAAGCAGCCCACAGACTGAGTAAGAGCCATTAACCACTTCCCACAGAGCCTGACAGCCCAGCCAGTGTTTCACCATCTGGTCGTTCTGCCCTGTGGACTATACCATCCCTCTTTTGATACCAGGATACTGTGGAATATCATGTCAATGGTCTCATTAAAGACAAGGTGGATTGTAACCACCTCTTTTCCGCCATCCACAGAGATCTAGTCAATTCATCATTGAAGATAACCAGGTTGGTCAAGTGTGATTTAGGCTTGGCAAATCGAAACCAACTGTTCTAGTCACATTTTTCTCTTTCTTGAGCCCAGAAAAAGCTTGCAGGAATACTTTCTCTGATTGTGTTTTCTTCCTAGCTAGCTGTATGATTTTTCTTGAGATGATACCCAGCAAGTATATTTTTTACTACTTATAGATTACTCTGTATTCTACAAATGCTATTCCTTAAAAAATGTCCGCTAAAAAAGCTACTTGGTAGGCAAAATTAACTTGTAAGTGTTCTCAAAAACCTAAGTAAGAGTTAAGCTTGTATCACATATTTCAGTGAGACTGATTTGCTACATATAAAAAAGGATTGTTCTCATTTTTAAAGGAGTTTTCGACCTTTACACTAAAAATTAGGTAAATAGAAAGCCTTAAGTCATTAATCTAGACATAGTTCTGCCAACTTCCCCAGTGCCATATAATCTTTATTGTTTCAGTCCTTCCCCTTTCACTTTCCCTTTGCAATACTTTTTTTGAGATTGTGTTGAT
The DNA here is from genome assembly GCA_013400575.1 of Peucedramus taeniatus. Lineage (NCBI taxonomy): Eukaryota > Metazoa > Chordata > Aves > Passeriformes > Fringillidae > Peucedramus > Peucedramus taeniatus. The sequence goes on from WBNO01030983.1 coordinate 69,776, forward strand.
ATAGGAGTGCATGTCTGATCAAACACTTGCAGTCATGTAGGAAAAAGTAAATTTATTCTACATCCTTTGAGTTTTATTTTTTTTCTATCATTGAGATACTGTTTATCTATTGTAATAACAACAGATGGGGATAGGTTAGAGATAACTTAGAACATATGAAAAATGAGTATTTGGTTTGTTTTGTTTTTACTGGGAAAGTCAAAAGCAGAGAAGCCTTTTACCTTCAGAGAAACCTATGAAAAACATAAAAGCAGTGCATATTTTATATAATGAAAACTAAATCCTCTACAGGAATATAAAGAAATTATTGTTAATTCCTATAGTCTTGAAGGAGCTGTACAGAGAAAGACAGCTGGTAGCATACAACTTTTGGCACCTGAATTTCTGGCCAGGCTTCTCTGGATGTAAAATGGAGGGGGAGCCCACTATAGGCACCCTGGTTTGCCCTCTTGAGAAGCCCTTTTGTCCAGAGACTGTTGAGGAAGAGCTGCTGGCAAAGTTACGGGCCAAAAATTGAGCAGTATAAGTTGTTCTGGCTTAGGTCCGGATCTAGAGGCTGCTGCTATTCATTTAATCTGTATGGTTGGAGTATGGTCTGGATATGCCTTTCTACTAATAGTATAGGAAGAACTGTTCTATCTTCAACTCCCTTAGTTTCCTAAAACTGAGTCAATTGAGTTTACACCTCTGAGCCTGGTCTCATCCCTGACAAATTATTTGAATAAAATGAACACAATCTTTTTTTGGTTACTGGGGGCTTATTCTGTCACAACTCAAGACAGAAATTAAGAGTTGTAATGACTCTGCTGGAGCCTGAAGCTTTCCCTGTATCATGAGCATAAGGCTTAATTTAGATCTGGTTAAACTATATGGTACTAAATATCAGACATGATTCCAAATATTACATAATGTTGTTGAAATTAGTAACTTCATTATTAGTATCTTTGATAGTATTCTTAATAGTACCTTCCACTAACAGACTTGAAAATCCCTGATTCTTTAACGTCTTCCTGACCCCTAGAGATGCATGGTTTTTTCCAGTTAAACTATTGTCCATGTTTCTTCCTCCAGATGAAAACCCTACCTTTTCTTCTACAATACTGGTTAAAAGCAATTAGTACTGATAACTGCAAATGAAGTTTTTAGTCCATATTTAAGAATTATGCTAAAAGATATAACATGCTTTTCTAGCAGAGAAGCTAGAAGCAGCTTTTTAGTGAACTATGATGAATTATTATTTGATGCAGTACAAGGAAGCATAGCATTTCTTAATGTCTTAACTTTCTTGTGTGTGAATCTATCTGAATCCTTAGTGGATGAGCCAGACTTACAGCAACATTTTACTAATGAGTCAAAAGACAGTCAGGATGAAGCATATGGTGTCTAAATTCTTCTGTCATACTTGTCCACATTTGTTTCTAATAATGTCATAGGACATTGTTCTTGGTATATTTTAAGTAAGATGTGTGGATTTCACTGCTTACTTTGGAAAATCCTTCCACTGTGTAATTCAAACTTGTTTTATTATGAGGGTTTTTATGAGGGTTTATTGTGCAATCCTTTACTATATTTTTCCTTGGCTTTTCTATTTTCTCTTCTGCTAAGGGAATAATTCTTAATGGAAGAACCATTCATATGTAATCTGTAAAATCTTTCTTGGAGAGTCTGAGTTTCTCAGCTCATCAGTTTTCTGAATTAAATAGAGAAAAAGTTTATGAATTGGTCCTCTATGTACTCTGTCCTTAGTCTAGTGAGATTGCCTGCCAGTGTGTAGCAGATGACAAAAGTATAAAGTGCAGCTTGTCTTGCAAAATATCAGTAGATTCAAAGTTCAACCTGCCATAAAGTTTGCTCTTAATAGATAAAATAAGTAGAATCCAGAGAAGTCTAGTCTAACTAGCAATAGTCCCAGCAATATCTTGAGTCCAATTACTAATCAATTCAGAGCTAACAGACTATTCTAGCAAAGCAATAAAGCAGCATGCTCTTCTCAGCAGAGCTCAGAAAATGTAAATGAGAATACAAGAAAGCCAGCTTCTACAGGACTTAACAAAGTGCAAGCTGTTTGGTTTTTTGTTTAATTTTTTTTTTGACAAATAAGAGGATTACCCAAACATTGGCTGAATTTCAGCTAATCATTGGATATAGACATCATGGTGCTGCCTCTCTCTATCATAGATTATAAAGGTGAGTTAGTGAAGGGAAGACTGAACACAGAGGTTGTTTATTAAACGGGCTAGCCATAATCTGAAGACTTAAAAGTCTAGAAGACTGATTTCTTTATTGTTCCCATAAGTTCTAAATTGGAAAGCTACTTTGATACTGAGTTTAATGAGCTTATGTTACAGTGTAGTGAAATTTCCCAAGACTTTCTAAATATCCGCCATTAAGCATTTCTTTGCATGATTCCCCAATCCACTCTCTTCCAACCACAACTGTGATAAAAAGATAAAATACGAGTGGAGACATAATAACATTTTTCTTCTGTTTTCTGCAGGCAGCCCTGCAGCACTTTGCCAGCTGCATGTAGATGATGAGATCATTGCTGTCAACGGCACAAAGGTTTCACATATGGACTACAGTCAGTGGGAAGAAGCCATCAGCAAAGCACTAGAAACTGGAAACCTGGTCATGGATGTCAGACGATATGGAAAGAATGGTGAGTTGTTTCGTCGGGCAGATACTGTATGCTCTGTAAGGCAAATAAGCTTTGTCTCTGCTGTACCTGACAGCTGAGAGTCCTTATTACCCTTACAGCAGTAATACGTATCTAAGCTAAGTAGTTTGCCAGCATGTCTGTTGCATTTTAACACAACTTGGCTTTTTTAACTGTTTGTGCATTAGAAATGTCTTAACAAGCAAATCTGCAAAACACTGAACTACTGACCTCACTCTTGTGCCTGTTTCTTAGAGGATGGACAGGTAAAAAAGTGTGCAACTAGCACAAAAAGGAATCTAACATTTTCTTCCCTTCCCTACAAGAATGAGGAGGGTCTGATCTCTACAGAATAATAATTTTTAAAGGCCCTCTCTCTCAGTCACCAGCTCCCTTTCTTCAGGGAAGGGGGATCTTTTGTTCCTTTCTTCAGGGAGCGTTTGAAGTGAGGTATAAGCTTGTGATGATGCAGCACCTGTGTGTTATGATTCTGGCCACTGACCCAAATATTGTGCTGCTGTAATCTCTCCAGAATGGTACTACCTGTTCTGGGTAGGGAGGGTTTCCATCCTGGCTTGACAGCCTTGTAGCGTGTCTTGACTTGCCATGGTTTTAATCAGGAAACCCTTCCAAAGTTCTAGAAGAATTTGTGCGGAGTTGGAAGTGTTACCAGTGACTTCTTTCACAGTATAAATACAAAACATTCTTTTAGTGGGAAACTAGGTAAATAAGTTACCAGCAAACTGGGATAAAAGCAGTAGGGTTAGGAAGAGACAAGAAACAAATCACTTTAGAGGACCTAACACAACTGAAGAGCGAGATTAGTGGCAAAAAACTAATTGAATAAAATTTTCAGTAGGGAAGGGAGAAAGGATGGAGTATGTGAGAAGAGCATCATTTGTCTTTGCCTCATCAATTCGCCAGTTTAGTTTAGGCTGCCTTTTCTTCCTCCTCTCTGTGCTTCCTGATGAGCATGGACATGAAAATGAGCCTTCCCTGGATAGTGTATGAGTCTCATTGTACCTGGAGTGAGTAAAGTTGGAAGAATTTTCTCAATCCCTACTAACACTAATGAAATAGTTTTCAATGAATGCTAACTCCTCTGTAATGTTCAGCTGCTGTAGCACATATCAGTAAAACATCTTTTGTTTTGGCAAACTTTCACCTGGCTTATGACTAACACTTGTATTTTTGGGGAAGGCGGTCTCCTATAAATGCCCTTTTTCCTGTGTTCACAAATTCTACCTGATTTGTGTGTCTCCCTCTTCTGTTTTTGTGTTATTTTAGTGTTTTCACTAGCTCTTGTTCTGTTCTTTGACATTACTGTCTGTATTAATTTCTTGATCCTCCATATACCAAAAAGATTGGGGCAAAGACCTGCCTTCCCTGCCACATGTAAGGCATAAAATCCTCAATCTCACCAGTATGGCTACCAACATTATAGGTACATCTGAAAATAAATGGATTGATGCAACTTCGGGAGAAAAAGTTTCAAATGCTTCCACCATATCCACAAAAAGAGATTTCTCCAGCAGTCTTCAAAGTTCTGTGAGTATGGTTTTGAAGTCATGGGAGATGGGGGGAGGAAGAAAAAATGTAATGTCTTGATAGTGGGAGGATGGAGAAAAGAACTTGTAAATCTTCCGTTCCTTAAGCAATACAAGTACAAGTATAGGACCCTGCACCTGAAATATGGAGGAGTAGCTACATATGTATTAAGGTAAATAAGATGTTTAAAAGACTTGATACTGTCTGTTCATGAGAGAACACTGGTAAATGATAAATATTAAAACAGGTGCAGACTATCTTTTGACTAAAACTATATATAATGTTTATTCTTCATAGAAGACTTTGACCTGAATTATTAGCCTAAATGGAAGTTGCAGCTCCAAAGAGTACATGCATATGTGCTTTCAAATTACTTATAAATAAAAACTTGCCTGCCAAGGAGCTGAAATAGGGAAGATCTTGGCTTCTGGAATTTTCTTGCAAGCTAACGTGTTTTATTTCTGCAGCAGTTCACAGGTGGTTATTGATTCCCTCAAATGCATGCAGTAGCTTTATTATAAATTACATTGAGGAAGTTTTAGATTATTTTGTATCTTTCTATAAATTATTATGAAGTGTTTTGTGACATATAGTTCCTGATAGGAAAGATAAGTAGTTGGATAAACTTCCACAACTCTAATAAGCCTAAGACATTTATTTATTTATTTATTTATTTATTTATTTGTTTGTTTGTTTATTTATTTATTTATTTGTATATTTCAGGATACAGAAACAAAATTGATAAATGGAATGCAAGGAGATCTTGGCTCTAATGAACAAAGAGGTAAACCACTGTTACTTTTCATCTGCTAATTGTGTGTTTTGTGACAAGCGCAGACACTGAGCCAGTAATGACTGGAATATGGTGGGTGAAGTGAGACCTTAATAAAACAAAAGCCAGACAGATATCACAGAGGTTTTGTTGCATCCAAACTGGGTTTAGCTTGCTTCCACAGTTTGCTAGGCAGTTTGAGAACTGACAACAAAGCTGCAGCAAAGCCCCGTCTCTGCATTAGTGGTTGTAAATTTAGTGTGTGGTAGGGGTGAAAGAGAAGAAGGCACATAATTTATTGTAATTGTCACTGCATTGTATGGAGACTGAGTTAGTAGGAGTATTGACTTATTTCACTGCCCAGGAAGAGTGTAGAGTACTCAACTTTTTGCTATTTTTCCCTGCCTTTTTCAGTTGTAAGGTTTTGGGGTTAGTGACTGTTTTCAGTATTATTGCTTTACTTTTATTCTTGGAGAACAAAATTGATGATTCTGATATGAATAATAATTACACATGAGGCTATGAGCACTTATAGCCTTACTTGACAGCAGTGGGAGAAACCAGGTATGTATACTTCCTAATGGACTAATAATCCTTAAGTAGGAACTTGGTATTTCACTTTAACTTGAATACACATGGCAATTCATAGAAGAATTCCCCCAAGATATCACTTTCCCTCTGGAGATGTTTTCTGGTGGCCTTGAATGGTCATTAGACTCCTCATTTCAATTTGGAATCCCAGTCAAGAATGGTTAAATTGGATGGGTAGAATCTGAGTTTGATGCTTGTGGTGTTTTCATAGTTGGACATTGTTACTGATAAAATGAAATCCTAATTAGTATTTGATGTAACCTCCTAAGGTTTTCCTTTGTGTTTCAGGGGATTTTTGTTTTTCAGAAGTGGTGTTGTAGTGTACAGGAGGTCTAACAGAAGTTTCTTATCCAATGGTTATAGTCATTTAAAAAAAAGGCACCTCATTGACTTGTTTGTATTCTTTGTATTTTTCAAATAGCATCTGAACCTATTTCTTTGAAAAACTTAAAAAGACGGTCACAATTTTTTGAACAAGGTAAACCAAAGAGCTAACATTTCATGTACTTCCATGAAATTGTTCCTGCTGCACACTCTCCCTAACAAGTCTGGTGCTGGGTGCTCTACCTCTTCAGTGTTGTTTCTGCAATTACAATGAAGCAACATAATTAATTTCCCTTCTTTCCCCAGGGTCATCAGGTTATTCTTACAATTCATGGGTCTACCTTTGTGGTAATGGGTCTTTGCGTGTTCTCTTATATCTATAGCTGTTTAAATCTTTTCTGTGTCGTTCATACTTTTTTTTTTTCCACTGGGTAGAAGAAGGGTGTGGCACTCTCTGTTCAGGTTTGCTACTACCTACAAAACAAGAATAATGATTCATATTCCAGCAGGGGTTTAGAGAAAAATCTCAGAGCTGTTGAAGTATTTAACTCTGGATTTGAGTTTGAGTTGCAGCTCTGTGCTTTTGCGTAAATTGGTATAAAAAGGCGTCTGCTGGCTTTCCACTATGTGGTGATGTCACAAGATCCCAAGAAGACCAATATAAATTTTGAATTAAATATGCTGGCATTTTTTAAAAAGGCAATGAATGAGGCACTCATTTTGGTTTTGTAGGTTGCTTTTCAGCGTTTTGCATGTCACTGCTCACATACTTCCACTAATGTTGTATGTCTTATGCTGTCTTTGGGCTATGTATGCCTTTCTGTTTTGCTGTAGCCTGAAAGAGTGAAATTCTGGCCTGCTGGAAGCTCAGTTGAGTTTTACCAGTGATTTGAGTGGGGCCAGGATTTTGCTATTAGTGGTGATGGTTTCTAGTTTTTGCGAGAAGCAATATGTGAAGTGCCACAGCATATATCTGTGTTTCTGGTTCTGTTTGCTTTTAAATACTTCTGCTGTATCTGCAATATTGTATCTGCAATATGGTGGTATTTTGTTATTGGTTGTTTGTTGGTGTTGGGGTTTTTTTGTTGTTGTTTGATTTTTATTTTATGGCTGGCAGAAACTAGTTTTTTCTTTTAATTATTTTTATAACAATATTTGAGGTATTTCACTTGTGCTTGAGGGGGAGGACAAGGCTGTATTTCTAGAGTGCATGTTCAGTACAGCTTGTTAATTTTAAACTTTTGACACTTTAGCTTTGCAATTACATGAAGATTCCTGTGGAGTTCAGCATAAGCTTACAGGGGTGAGAGAAGAGGGGAGCAAAAAAGGTCTATGCTTCCCTTTAATATCTCCTGGCATAACTGCAATATAGATTAAGCTGATTGCCTGCTTTTCACTGTGGCTGTTGTGATCTGACAGTGACAACAAAATTGTATATATATAGAACATGCTAACCTGTGACTCATTATAGTCTTTTGGATCCCAAATATGAACTTTTTTCCACTTCATGTGGTTTTACTTTAGAATACTGAAATTTGGACCGCTAAGTAACAAGTACACTGTCAACAAACAAAAATAGTGATGGTACTTAAGAAATGATTACATTTAAAATGGTGTTTCTCCCCATTTTCTCAACTTTTGATAAATTAGCATATTACACATCTCTCTCTAATAATGATCTTGTCACAGGATGGCAAGGCCAAGTGTGATAGCCTCAAATAGCAAAAGGTTTGTGGTAAATGGTGACCAGTTATCTGAATTCAAGTGTGCTTTTGGAAGTAGGAAAGAAGGAAAGTTGGAGAGCAGAAATACATGGTTTTGTGGTAGAGAAGTTGCAGTGGATGTCAGTTGCTCTTAATTCAGGCCAAGGGCAGTAGATGAATAGCTTCTCTACCCTTGTGCAGTGTTCTGGGTATTGGTCATGCTAAACAGTTGGGTTTCACAACAATAATAATAGGAAAGGTATAGTAAAGAACCTTTGTCTTGCTACAGTGGAAGGTGTACTGCTAATTCAAGCAATTGCTGATGGCACTTGTAAGCATGCGAAGCTTTGAAACAGTTGTGCACATAAGTTGAAGGCACCTAATATGTTCTGCCCTTGAGAAAGTTCAGCAGGGCAAATGCAAGCATGTCTTACTAAGGAAGAAAAAATTAGTCTGAAGCTCAGACTTGCCACAGTTACACAAGTCTTGCAGTAGTTATGTATGGGTCTAATGACTTCTCTTTTTTGCCTTCCAAATCTCCCAGGAGGCCCCGAGCCTGCAATGCCTGATGTAAGTACTATTTGCAAACTACTAGTTGGTTGTATAATCCTAGTCTTTTCAAGAAGTTCTCTGCTTTGTATTGCTTTTTATACTGCTTTACAATTTTGATCAAATCTGAGAGTACTGGCTGAGATTTGCTTTGTCAAGGCATGGTTGCTTCCGTTTGAAGAAACAGTTAATTTATGTCCTTGTCACTGTAAAGCTCTAGCGTTGGTAATGGTTTCTATTTTGCACTCTAAAAAAAATGTTTTAAAATGTAGAGTGTTGATTACATGTCAAGAGGATAATACAATTTCATTTCTGTGCTATATTAGCTCCCAGTCCCATCCATCAGCGCTCCTAGTCGTCGGGTTTGGGATCAAGAGGAAGAGCGAAAACGACAGGAAAAATGGCAGAAAGAGCAGGACCGTTTGTTGCAGGTATAATTAATCTTCATAATCATGGGCTGTCAATCCCATGTGTGTAGCAACAAGGAAAGAAAAGTAGCACGTGACTTCTGCAATTCTTCTTACTGATGGCCTGGGGAGACTCTCAGGTGCATTTTCTGGCCTGCACAGTTGCACACAGTAGGAGTTACTCAGAAAAAAGAGGGCAGTGCTTTAGTGAGCATCATGAAATCAAACACACAATGTGTATTCAGTGAAGGCAGAAGTGCTCAATCTTCCAGGGCTGATATGTTCTTAGTGACAACAGAATTTAAAGGTTAAGTGAAGAACTAAGGGGTCTTTCTTTTTGAATATGAATTGTATTTTTTTCCCCTTGAGGAAATTGCCTCTAGCCTGAGTTTTACCTTCAATTGGCAATACTGCCTTGTATTCATATATGTAGAGGAGGCAGTCAGTACCATGGTTAGGTGCCTGCTAGAATCCTGTCATTTAGCAGTCAGCTAATCAGTTGGAATAATCTGGTTCCTGGGACCTCTGAGTCAGAAAGCTGAATGCAATGCTAATGCAAAACCACCTTGATAACCAGTAGCTAGAGCTGGAGGGGGGTGTTGCAGAGGGAAGGGGCGTTGTTTGTAGCTTTAGGATAGCACAAAAAACCCAAGCATACATTTCTGCAAAGAGCTCAGCTCAATGAAGTGTAAGCACATTCAACCATGTTCAGAGGCATATCTCTGCACTTTAAATTAAAGTTTGTTGTCTGAAGTCTGATGGCTAGGAAAGATGTCAATGAATATAGTTTATTCTGCCCAAGCACTGTTTGGCTGTATTCAGGACAAAACTGATGTCAAAATACAAGCATAAAATCTCTCTTGCTTTTTGAATGTTTCATCTTTTGTTATTCCTTGTAGCTTGCAAACTCTGCAGGGCAGCAGCTGTACCTTCCTAAACTTTCCTATGGTCTCTGTTATGGTTTGCATGTTCCATGTGGTACCTGAAGAGATGACTTTAAAGAGTGTAAACCTTGGCTCCCCTTTCTTGAGGGCTGACTCAGCCATCTGCCATCACTTTTCTTTGTTTCTCCTTTTTTTTAAGTCCCAAACTGATACATTTGACCACAGTAATAATGGTCTTTCTCTTCCCCATGATCCTAGTAGTGAATTTTCAAATAACAAAAAAAGGAAGTAAAGTCTTTCTTTGCTTATTTCCAGCATCTTAGAAGGAATACTTTTGATATCCTTAAATATTTTACTTTTCCCAAGATAAAAGTGGTGACTGAAAAAACCACCAAAACATTTACCATGTGCTTTAAGCAATGCTTTAAGACAGTATATTGATTTCATAACAATTCTAGTCAAAAGACAAGTTTCAAGGTCCAGAAATAGGGTTTTGTTTAGGATAACATTTCAAAAGAATGAGAGATCTTGCTCACTATTTCACTTAGTGATCTCTTTATATTTACCATATTAATGTGCCTAATTCCAAGTTAAATACAACCACTGTGGTTTTGCAGAAATACCTTAGATAGCTGAGGGTTTTTTGTTCAAATGGTAACTAAACTGGGGGATAGGGACTCTGAGGTTGGCTTTTGTGAGACTGAATGTATAATAAGCCTGGAGTCTCAAAAATCAATTACAAAACTCCTTTGGATTTTGTTTGAGCCAGGATTTCATTTGTGGCAGACCTAATGTTCTAGTGGAGCTCAGGGATGTTTTTTTGTCTGGTCTGTTTGGTCGGTTAAAAAAACACATGAAATTCCAGTGTACATTTTAATGAAAATAAAAATTACCGTCTCTTATTTGCATGTTTAATTTCAATCTAACCCTAACAGGAGAAATACCAACGAGAACAAGAGAAACTGAGGGAAGAATGGCTACGAGCTAAGCAAGAAGCAGAAAAAGAGAGCTCCAAGTATTTTGATGAGGTAGGCTGTGAGTAGAGCTTTGCTGACTAGTTTTATGAGGCGTTAGGTAACTAACACAAAAAAAAGTCACAGCACCTGTTAGTTATTGTGATCATAAATGGTCACTATTGCTGTGCTGGTATTTATTTACCACCTGATGCTTCTTGTAATTCTGCTTCAATACTTTATCAGGAAGCATGTTCATAAGTGTCTGGCTTGTTACCGGCAGACAGTTCATCTGATAAATATACATACCAAATCAACTTTAGATTTCCAGTTATATATTTTAAAACACTGAATGTGTGTAGTTTCCATAGATGCTGACTTCTGTGGCTATTGTTTATCGGAAGATGAACAAGTTTTTTCATGAGTATGGGAACTGTCTGAGATATCTTCTTTACTTCTGAGTGCTGCTTCAGGCATCCAAACCAGATCAGTTGTGTTTATACAGTCATGAATAAGTAAACCATAATTTAAAGCTTAGAACTTTAATAAGAAAGACTTTTGAGCTGTTGGAGGACTTTGTTGTACAAGAATCTAAACCATTTGGTATTTTTTCTGTCATTAGAGGTTTTGATGGACCCATAAGCATTATTTTTTCCCCGCAACTAAAACATCTTTTAACCACTGAAAGACCTTTTCTCGTTTTTGAGAAAAGAGTCATAGAGTGATAGGTCTGAGGCTTGACTTTGAAATGGTAGGAGAATGGAAGAGAGTGGGAGCTTCTTCCACATGAGGATTCATGTGAAATTCATCGGTCTGATGTAGATTGCAGTGTATATCTTTGTGTATACACTCTCAAGTGGGTCTCAGGTTTCTAAGTCAAAACAGTAGGGAGAAATGCTGGGTATCATGGAAGGGTTCGTTTTCCATGAGTATTTAAGTGGGAAAGGGATGGCTTGACATGTAAGTGATACTTTGGAAAGCAGAATGTTTCACACAGTTGTGGCCACGCTGCCCATGGCGCTTGCTAAGGCTGGTGTGTGGACTGAAGTTCTTAAGAGAATGGAGAATGTGAAACCAAACTGTGCCCTGCATCTTGCACTGACAGTGCTAGGGACGATTTTTATACATTCTTACCATATAGAATAAATTACCTTTTCTGAGCAAGCAATCTATTTAAAAAATGGGTGGGTCCCTTCCCTAAAAACATGATTTTTGTTTTCTTTGCCACAGGAGCAGACAGTTCTAACCCTAAATGCGACATCCGTCACTTCTCAGGCTCCACCTGTGTCCAGCTGGAGAGCAAGCCCTGACGCAAATGCTCCTGAGGAGCCAGAACGAGATGGAGAAAACGAGCTGGCAGCGAGCTTGCTGCATGAGGAAGAAGGAAGGAGGAGGCTTCAGGAGGAGCGGAGGATCCAGGAAGAAGAAACCAGGCATTTTGAGCAAGAACGGGAACTCCAAGAGCTGGAGCTCGACAGACAGCGTAAAGAGAGGGAGCAGCAACATGCTGAGGAGCAGAGGCGGCAGGCAGAGGTGGAGGAGAAGAGGCGGCAGGCGGAAAAGGAGCAGGAGGTGTCAGCGGAGGTGCCTCAGTACCAAAGGTGTGCACTTGTGCTAGGCTGTACTTTCTAACAGGGCTGTGTCTGTCCTGAACATACAATGATGTTCATGTAAGATTCATGCTGCAATCAGTGGATGCAAAATACCATACGGTAGTCTTTCTTTCCAAAGATAGAAGGATCAGGCATAACACAAAGTCCTTCCCCATTAATCAAGTGCTGTATTACCCTACTTCAGCTATTTTTTTTAATAGGATATGTAAATACAGTAATTACAGCCAAATGAAAGAAGATCTGAAGGACTTAATGAGAGAATTTTGTAAGAATTGTACACATGCCAGTGACTCAACTTGAGAGCCAATGACTCAACATACAGGGCTTCCAGAAGAAATACCAAGTTAATACTTTTCCGACAAATGTGAGGCTGATTTTTACAGATTTCTCTTTCATTTTAATTCAACAGTGTAACAATAAAGCTTAATTGCAATTTAACTACTGGGTTAATTTGTCAATGAGGAATATCATGGTATGCAAGTGAACCGTTACTTGCCTCATATCATACCCTGTTAGAAATATTCACTGCAGATGTATTTTTTTCTCTCATTACCTTCTTCAGCAGCTTGATTTAAAAAACAATCTAACAAATCCCCACCTATTAGTTCTCAAGTCTGTGTTCTTGCCCAGAAGTTTTCAGACTACAGTTACAGGAGATTAATCTGTCTGAAACCAATTAAACCGGTAACCTTTCCTTATTTTGTTTCCATTTACCTCGGTGCCTTGTGGCTTCTCTTGAGATTTTTCTATTTTTCTTATGTAAGTAGTAAGAGGTGACCGAAGAGAACACATGGTATCAAGCTAAGTCTTAGGAGAAAGTAGTATGATTTTAAAAAACTGCATATATTTTCAGAGGAGGCTGCAAAATCCAGAGTTACTTTAGTTTAATCTAAATGACTGCTGCTTGATATGCCTGCTGAGCAAAGCAGAGACACAATGCTACAATGGCTGAACAGGTTCTTCCTGGCAGCAGAGCCAGGATAACTTTACAATTTTAGCATGTCCCAGTTGCAAGATGATAGGACTTTGTGTGGTAACTTATTAAGCTGCTTTAATATCTGCATATCTAAATCCCTGGTACATTCTTTAGTCCACGGAGATTTCTTTGCTTCTGAGGTTGCTGCCAAATGATGTGTTTTGCTAAACATGGGTGGTTTTGCTTAATAGTAAAGGAGCAAGTTCAGTGAAACTGGGCTTTAAAATATCTGGTGTTAAATATTTGCTATAAGTTGATATCCACAGATAAGACTTGAAATCTGAAATGTTTTATAAACACCTGCAAAGGAATGTTACTTGCTGCAAAGTACACTGAGACGGGACAGGCAGCTAAAGAGTGTTGTCTGTGGAACTTTGTGAGTTTATAAACTGCACCTGTACACTCTTGTAGAATAAAAATGTAATTTTTAGATAACTGCTTTGCTTGGACAAAATTTTTCTCCTGACTTTGAACTGGATGAGATAATCACTGTTGTATACTGATGCTTGTAAATTTTGCAGCACCTTAGTCTTTGAGATTCTTTTAACACATCTGAACTTTCTCAGTTTTCTATGGGGATACTTACTGTTTGCTCAAATTCTAGAGTTTTTTTTTTAATATGTATTTTATCTTTATTTTTCTTCTAGACATTATGAGCGGTATGAAGTATCTAAGACAATAGAGGATCGAGCTGGCCATCCTGTCATTGACAGGTAGTAAGAAATTGAATCAATACTTAGTTGAAACATCTTTAGCAATTACCATTCTGGCATGCTCATGTTTGGATTCCTTGTCACTTCACAAAAATGTAATTTTGGGCAGTTTTTCTGACAACTCTTCTTTTTCTGCCTTCTTTCATCAGTTGTATTTCTGACTGTTAAATTAAGACTCCTTAGAACTTTGCCTGTTTGGGGGGTTTAATTTAAACTGTTTGTTTTTTTTATTTTTTCCTCTTAAGGATCTATTTTGAATATTTCCCTTAGTAACAATTTATGACTATGTATGTCTTTTTCTGTATGTGAACATAATGTTTCTTTTTTTTCCAATAGGCATTTTGAGCGTTATGAAGTTTCTAAAACCATTGAAGAGCAACCTGGCCAGTCATTTGCTGACAGGTATGTCCACTATTGAATCTCTACTCTGACTGTAACATTACAGTTTCTTTGTTAGAAAGAATTTCTTTGTTAGAAAGAAATTTCTTTGTTTTCTAACGATTTCTTTGTTAGAAAACTTTTAAAATTCTAATAAACTTTAGTCATAGGAGCTAAATGGATACGTCAGATTGCTGCTGTGTTTTGCAGTTTTTATGGCATGTTTTCATATTGAAAAAACAAGCAGCCAAACTTTTGTCAAATTATACACTGTGTTGTAAGCAACAGTCAGTGGGATTCTACAGGGAGAAACAAAACTGTGAGGAGGTAAATATGTGGGTGGTACTAAACTTACCTGGCTAGAAAACAATTTCAGATATCTTGTGGTTGTGTCATAGCATGCTCTACAAACTAAGGCGCAGTCATCCCAATTCGGGTTGTGCAACTTGATAGAGTAAACAAGAAGGGAAGAGGCAGAAGCAGCATATTTATCAAGGAGATAGTGCATGTTACTCCTGTAATTTACACAAGTTAATTTGAAGTTACAATCTCTTCCTTTACAAATCAAGACTTTGTTTTACATTACATCTCACAGTAGTTCTGAAAGATGACTTCTGCTCTGTATTTGATCACTTCTCATAGTTGAAGTGAGCATACCTCTCTTATATAAAGAGGAACTCCAAAAATTACAAGGTACAATTAATAGGTCTGTTACTAATGGAAGATCTAGATCTAACTTCAGAAGAAGCATGCACTAAATAGTTACATCTTGAATATATGTGTGAGGAAGACACTGCTTTTTTCTTCACTACATCACTACAGGCAGCTGTGAGAGTGTTCCATCTTCTTAAATAGATAATAAAATAGGTCCACACTATAGGACAGATAGTAAGAACTTAAGGAAGCAAGATGTGATGTAGTTTATGCTTCATTTATCTCCACATAAAGGACAAGATTCTTTCAAAATGCGGCTGTGCAGCCAGTGCTGTATGTGTAAAGACATTAATGTAGCAACTTTGAGTTAGGACCAAGCAAAGGATTTCTTTTAAAATCCTTTCTTAGTGAGTTACTTTAAACTAAAAAATTGGCTGTACTACTTGAGACGAATTATATAGCAGAGGTATTGCTGAAGCTTCTACTCTGTACTGTCAGAAAACCAACTTTTTGCCATTTGTCTTCCTGTACATGGCATTTGTTGAATGCCATTTCTTGGCTAAAACTCATTAAAAAATTATGCTGCTAGGTATAATCAGTGAACAATAAATTTTTCCAAAAACAATCAGCATGCAGGGTTTAAGAAAGTGTTTTGCTTACAGTCTAGTAACAGTGCTGAAGTATGATTTAAGTTTCTCATTAAGCCAAATCAGTTGTCAGTCTGCTCTGAAAGTTGTCGCTTATTTGTCTGACTGTAGTTTTCACAAAGCTTTCACAGGAAAGGATTTGGTTTTTCACATGGTTTTTTTGAAAAAAGTACAATGATCAGTTCCTTATACCTGCAGCACTGACAACTTTCAGTGCAAAATTTTAACTTTTAATGGGTGATACTCTATTGAGATCTAAATATTGACATTTTTTCCCCCTGAGTATCCTCTTGGTCTTTAGTTATTTTTTGCCTCTTGTTTTAAGTACAGCATAAATTGTTGGTAAAAAAAAAGAGGACTGGTTCTATCATCTGCAATGATAAGAGCTTTGTCTGTAATGAGGTCTTGTAATTAACATAGAGAAATGAATGTTTTTATATCCTTAGGAATAAGTCAAAGTCAACTACAGAACTGAATGAATTCAACACAATCAGAAATGGTAAGTAACTTATAATTTCCATTATATTTAATTTTTTTGGGCAGGTAGGGTGGGAGGAGAGTAGGAGGAAAAAAAAAAAAGATGTGTACGTATAGTCATCCTAAGAAAATTAATTTTTAGAGTGCTTTTTGATAGCTGCATTGTAAATTCATACTATGCCCCAATTTAATGAACTTTCAAGAGCAAGAGGAAAATCATACAGTCAACATAAAAGCTGAGGACAAATATGCTTAACTACCTGCTTAAAGACAGTGATTACAAAAGTCTCTTAGATGCCTAAATATTAATGACTGATTTTTACATGAGATCAAATCAGTCATTGAAAATGTGTGTAGTTTTGATGCATTGACTCTGTCAACAAAAAAAAAAAAGCTGCACGTATCAAGATGATGAATGTATTTAATACAACTTTTTGTCTTCTTAATTTCAGTTAGTGTAGTAATAACAGAGCAAGAAGTCAGCTCTTGATATGTCACAATGGCTTGTGTCCTGGACTTGAGTTCAGTTATATGACTTTGGTTATATTAGAGGAATTATGTACAAAGCAAACAAACCAATTTTATAAATATGTTGCAGTCAAAAATGCCTGCAAACTACTTTTGTCTCTGAAACACAGTTAAAAAAGTAATCACAAGTAATCAAAGAAAAGTAGGGGATATATTTATATATATAATATATTTATTAGGGGATATATTGCAGATTAAAAATGTTGCTTTCATACATTAAAGCACTGTCATTGAAACTAAAGAGAAAGTATTTTATAAAGATAATCTATGCCAATAAATCCAAGAGCAAATCTATAGTCAGAGCAGCATTTAAAAGGATTGAAATTTCAATTGAATGACTTATTGCTGAGTGATTTTCCTAATTATTTTTACTATAAAGAACATGTACTGGATCTAGGAAATAAAAAATTGTTGCCTTCTGATATGTCAACACCTGTTGGAGAAAGATTGCTTATTTGTTTCCCCTTCCAAATTTTCAAAGACTATCTCTACCATAAATTTCATCTCAACTCAGTAGTTAACATATAATCCAAATAACTGAAAGATTTCCCTCTACCCTTTGTATATATATAAAGCAGTGTGTTTAGTGCCTTGAAGAAAGAAAGAAATAAATTCTTGTAAACAGAGACAACTTATGGTAGAAAAGAGTATGAACTCTTAAAAAATAATTCTATGATTTAACTATGTATTTTTTACACATGGTTCAGTTTGCATTGGAGGAAGAGTCCAAATTAAGGCTCTAAAAGAGATGATTCGCTTTTAAAAAGAGGGGTGTGTAGACACAAATGTCTATGCATGTACACTTAGGAAATGAAGGAAAATATATTTAAATTAAGCATTATGTAAAAGGCTACATTAATGGAAATACAAACAAAAAAATTTCAGTAATGTTGTATTGATAAGCTTTACTCGGCTGTAAAAGGGAACTGGAATAACTTGTGAATGAGGTGGTGAACAATAGCTCTTGGAATTATAGCCAGAATGCTGACAGGATGATAACTGCTTCTGTGCCCTGAGGTGTCTATCTGATGTTTGCACATGCTGTCTGCACAGGTACCCAGAGCAAATATTCAGAGAGGTCCTGGAACATGGGTGAGTCGCAGAAGAAGTCTCAGAAAGAGCAGAACCTGTCTGCAGCAGAGTTGGAGAGACAGCAAATCCTTCAGGAAATGAGAAAGAAAACATCTCTACACACGGACAGCAGCTGGATTAGGCAGCGCAGTGCCAGCATACATAAGGAGCCCGTTAGTCTGTACAGCAGTAGTATGAGGAGGTAGGAATTGCATTAAAAATTAACTCTGTCTGTCATCATACATTTTTCTTTGGTTATTCTGAACTTTAGCCTGTATTACAGAGCATAGAAACAAACTGAGTCTGTTAAATGCCGTAAGGTAGACTGCCTAGCTGTACAGATAGAAGAAAGTAGCTGTATTACAGCTGGGATTGAATGGGTTTTTTTGCAAGTAAGGAATGTGGATGTGACCTGTAAATAACTCAGCTGCTTATTTCTTGGTTGATATAGCAGCCATGGAAATCAATAGTATGCCTTGGCATTGACAGATGCGTTTAAAAATTTCAGCATGGCAACCTCTTTTGGAAATGAATTATTGTGGCTAAGAAGTATACCTTTTTCAACACAGAAATATGTCATAAAGTTTGGATAGTTTATTTTTTGCTTTATTTAATGTATGAATGTTGGATTTGTCACTTAGGAAACAGCTGAGTTAATCAGTCAGGAGAGTGTTTGGGCCAACACCTTGTACCTGGGTGATGCTATCCAGTCTGGGTGGATTGTTATTTTTGATCTGGTATCCCTGGGAGAGAACATAAACAAAGGTGGTATCTGAGGTCTGTTGCTGTACTGTGGATTTTGATACAGTTCACTCTGATAAGGCTGCAGTGAAGTGTTTTGCATTTATTAAGTAGCTGTTAAGTGCCACCTCTTTTGCCTCACTTGTTTTTTACCATGAGAACTATGGCTGCACACAAAGGATAATTTGCTACTTATACATTTTAAATCAGCACATGAAGAATATTGCTCAGAGTGATCAAACAAACATGTTCATCCCAGAAAATATTAAAAATGCGAGGATAATGGCTTTCTCTTAAAAAAAATCAGCATATAGCTGTGTTGCTCCATCTGAACTGCCATTTACATTTGAGGTGCTTGTTTCTCTGTTACAGAGGGGAGTCTTTGGACAATCTTGATTCTTCAGGAATGAGGTCATGGAGGCACCACTCATGGCTGAACCAGTCTGCATCCTCTTCATCTCTATCTTCTAGTCAAGATTTTAGTCGCCCGGTGTCCACTTCCAACCGAGCCTACATGTGCACTCCTTCCTCCAGCAAAGCACCTCCTGTGGCCACCTCTGCAAGAGCCCCCTCCACATCCCAGACAGCTCCCCGGGCTCAGTCTCCCCTCTCTGCTTCCCAGGCAGGGTCCCAAACACGAAGCAGGTGAGTGCCCTTTTTCTGGGAAGGTAAAAATGTTGGACAGCACAAAAGGGCAGACTTTGTGTATATGCTGGGCTTACAGCAGTATTCTTGCCCATAACATTGATTAACAAGTACCTGGAGTGTCCCCTGGAGGGGACAGTGGAAGTGCGGGCTGGTATTACCTCCCTGCTCTAGTCACTCAGAAAATTCCCCAGGTTTGTCATCATTGCTTGACATTGGTTAAAAAAACAAAGGAGCTTGAATAATCAATCTGCAGTCTCTGAGCTGTGTGTTGGTTACCAAAATGATTAGCAAAAGCCTGTTCCAGATGGCATTTCTGACATTTATTTTCCTTGGTTTGTTTTAACAAAAGATTCCTGAAACCCACGCTTTATGACCCTCATCTTGGTCTCTCCTCCTCACTTCCTGGCATGTGGTCAATATCATCTTGAGGAGCAGTCAGGAATGCTCATAACCCATGACCCTGGAGAATTACAGAGTAGGATGTTGATTTTAATCTAGGAGGAGAAAGCAAGAATTGCAACATATTTTGAAACAAAAATGGAATTCAACTGTGGTAGGGTAGATAACTCTGCTGTTTTATGTACTTAAAACATTTTAAAAATACCTTGGGATAGTACTCCGGGGAATCATCCCACACAGAATTACATGTGTTATAAATAACAACAGTGAACACTGCTTTCCTAGTTCTTACACTCTCAGGCACTTAGTGATAAACTGACCCAAATTTTTTTTTTTTAAGCTAGTCTTTTACATTCTTTATGATGTAAGAAAACTACCTTCTTAATCATATTTGCTTATCTTGTTCTCACTTCCATTTGCTAGCGCCTTGGTAGATCTATGGAAACTGACCTCCATATGGCTTATGTTCAAATAGTTAACATTATATTTTATGTCCAGGACTAGCCTTCTTTTATCTAACAAGATGCAGATGGTGGGACTTGGAAGGGGTGCTTGCTAAAACTTAGTCTTATGGATAGTTCCCCACAACTAAGAAGTCAGGAGCACAAAACCTTTGTTCTTACTCTCTAAACTTAACAGCACACTTTTTATTTTTAGAAGGTATGTCATACAATGAAATATGTGCCTGGAATGTGACAGAATTTCTTAACTTGTTCCTATGTAAATTTGATCTAAATTATAACCCTTCAGCTTTCCATGGCTTTCAGATCTACTCTAAATAATATTAATTTTCAGTTTACTTTCCCCAAGCAGCCTAATAGTCCAGTTTTTACCCATGTGTTTTTTATTTTTAATCTCAAAAAGTGTTTGATAACTCTTCTTTGTCTTTTAAACATTTTCAAGCTGGTTTTAAGGTTTTTCATTCTATATTTAGGTCAGTCAGTGGGAAGAAAATCTGTTCATACTGTAATAACATTCTGGGCAAAGGAGCAGCCATGATCATTGAATCTCTTGGTCTTTGTTATCATTTACATTGCTTTAAGGTGAGAGCTGGGAGTCACATCGTGAAGGAACAGGAACTAATCAGGAGCACGCATGGCTACTCAGTGTTATGCTCACAGGGTCCTTACTAATCACCTGCTTTGCCTTCTACTCTTGACAGCGTGGTGCGTGCATATTTCCATGAGGCAGTCCCATTTGCAGGCATTTATCACTCAACTCTAGAAGTGTTTCTTAAATTCCAGAGCTAACAAGTAGGACTTTGAAAAGTAAGATGAGCACATGGACTATGAGATCAAAGATTTCCTTCTTTGAATAGGTGGCAAAATATTGTAAAATGCTGAACCACTTCTCCCAGAGAAAGCAGCTCCTCTAAAATAAAATAAAGTCTCAGCCCTGGCAATTAAATAATTTAAGATGACACATCCTTTCTAAGCTAACCTTAGCAGATAGTGTTCATGTGATGTTTTCCAAATAAAGGCATGTTGGAAGAGTTCAAAATGGCAGGATAAAACCCCCAAAAAAACCAAAAGGTGTCTTTAATGCTACTCAGCCCTAGTCACAAACTAAGTGTACTAGCTCATGCCCAGCTCATGCCACTGAGACCTAGACCTACTTACATGACTTCCCATCAGCTTGGGGTATTTGCAGACCTGAAAGAATTAATATTTGCCTGCAAAAGACAGCGAAGCAGTCCTGTTCCCCTGCCCTCAGACTAGATGTGGAATTAGACCATGACTTGGAGGTGCTGTTGGACCCTACTTCTTTCCTGACTTCATGAAAGAGATTTCTGTGTCTAGTTCAGAACACTTGTCTTTTGTGCCCAGCTCAAGTGCCTCGCCTGGAGTATTACTAGGGATTGACTCCAAACTCTTCCTGGTTTTGCTTCCCTGAGCAGGAGAGACAGGACTAATCTGTAGTGATCAGTCGCCATTGCCTTTTCTGCAGGACATGTATTCTGTGTGAGGCAATCCACCTGTAGCTCATAACCTACATAAGAAAATACCAAGTTTCTGTTTTTCAAATTTCTGAAAATTAATGAGCTGTTGAGCAGACTGCCATCCAAAAGACTTATTACTTGGTTAAGCAGGGAAACTATCTGTCCTTCATAAATTCAGTAAGGGGAGTATTATGTTTTGGATTACATTCCTTCCAGATATTCACAGCAAGTACATGTGTAGCTACCATAGCTAAATAGTTTAATCTTAGCATGGCAGCAGTCAAGCCCCTCATGTGTTTATGCAAGAAAAAATAAATCAGCCCCATCTCTCCAAATCAGAACTTGTTTGGATGATGCAAACCCAGGAAATTGGGAGTGCCTGAGTATTTTCTGGTTCGAGTGCCAAGGCACTGAGGACACCAGCAGCATGTAGTGCCGCATGGAAATCTGCAAGTAGCACACCCAGGTGTTCTGTGCCAAAATTCCTGTTGCCATCTAGAGAACAAAATTTTTTTTTTTGTGCCAAACCAGTTTTAGTTTTCAGAGAAACCAAAGTTCAAATTAGATTTAATGAACTAATATCTAAAAATCGTCTGCTTTATGTTTGCTTACTTGGTGTATCTCTGCTATTCATTGTCCAGTCGTCGCCTTAAAATACTTCCTCAGGGTTGGTTGCATTTTGATCTACTAATTGTTGTGCATTTGCTTCTAGTGATTGTGGGGTTATGGTTCAGGCTTTGTTGAGCTTAATCTGAGCTGCTTTGGAACAGCATTTTTGTTTCTTAGTATTTTGGAAGGAGTTTCTAATTATTCATGTGTGATACAGTGTGTTGCCTGTGGATGCGACCTTGGTGGATCCCGCTCTGGAGCTGAAGTCAGGATCCGAAACAACAAACTCTTCTGCAACGACTGCTATATCAGATTTAAAAGTAAGGCAGTCCAACTGCAGTGTGCATGACTGTAGTTCTTCTCTGTGCTGTACAACCTCAAGTGTTTGCACAGCTGAGCCACTTGATAGCTTTCTTCTTTAGCTTTAAATTAGTGAATAGGTTCAGCAAGGTTTGATTGCCAGTTTCTCTCTTTTGTGGGGTAGTCATTCCTAACTTCTAACTCACTGGTAGCTGATTTTACCAATTTGTTATTACACAGTTTCAAGCAGACAGCATGGTATAGTCATCTTTCTTCCTTTATAGATCTGAGAAAGTGCTATCAAGGAGCTGTCAGGTGCTAAACAGGCTTGTCTTGATAACAGAGAAGCCTTTTTGAAAAAGTGTCTGCATTTTCTTAAAAAGTAAACTGAAATATGTATTTAATTCAGTCCTAATACATACCTGGAAAGCAATTAGTTTATCTTGTGCAGATGGCACAAATGCTGGTTTCTTTTTGCAATGCTATTATTATTGGAATTATAGGTCTGTAATTGGTTATTCATTTAGGTACAAGTTCAGGAGGAATTGGTTTACTTACAGATCTTAATTAAAAGGTGCAGTATAATTTTTTTCCTTCTTATGGTTTGCAGAATTCTGATTTACTGGAGCATGATGTTAAGGCTTTGTATAGTGGTATTTAGGTCTTTTTTTCTGCTATCATAGATGATGGTAGACAACTTCCTAATTTTGATAAGTGTCAGGAGTTTTATACAGCTCTTTTTTTATGTAGCCAATTCCAAATGTGGAATTCTACAGGAGGATAAAAATCAGGGAAGGGAAATAATTTCTGAATTACTTCCTGGGAAAAATGTCTGTGTGTTTTTATGAGCCCGGCACATTTTTCTCATGGTGGATCGGAAGGCAGTGAAGGGAACAGGATATTCATGCAGTGTTTGAGCAGGAACTGGGCAGCTGCTGGCTGCAGAAAACCTAGAAACCTAGCTCAGGAAAAGAGAAGCTCTGCATCTGATGCTGTTGCTGTTTGCAGGCTCTTTTTGACTTCCATGAAGAGAAGTCACAGAAATGATGATGTGGTACCCGAGCTAAAACCAGAAAGCTCAACACCTCCTGAGGGTAATAGCACATTCACAGAGGCTAATGTGTCAGTGGAAGGAGGAAGAGAATCACTCCCTTCCATCTGGAGGTGATCCAGGGCACTGGGTCATACCATGTCTAATTTAATGTTTGGAGAATGTATCTCCTTGTTGATGACAAGACTACCCTGAAGTGACTGTGTTCCTATTTGAAGCACCCAAATGTGTGAGAGATTCACTCTGGAGCTTGCTCATGTTATTTTTTTCTCTGTCTTTTCTTTTGGGGGGAAATATACCTGGGTGAGTTGGATAAGTAATTTTATTATGGATGAATTGCTATTTAGTCTCTCTTTGACGTTACAGCCCATAAAGTCACAGCAGTGCCTTTCAGAAGCAGAGCTGATCTGTGAGGAAACGTTTCTATTCCCTTCCCTTCAGACTGCATCTACTTGGGCCAGTGGGCACCTCAAAACATAATTGTATGAGATACAAGTAAAATCAGGAGTTGTAAGAACTTGTAGGTACAGAACACAGTATTCAAATTAGTGATTA
Organism: Peucedramus taeniatus; assembly: GCA_013400575.1. NCBI lineage: Eukaryota > Metazoa > Chordata > Aves > Passeriformes > Fringillidae > Peucedramus > Peucedramus taeniatus. Next base: position 93,462 of record WBNO01030983.1, read on the forward strand.
GTAATTGAAATCAGCTATTTGAATAATACAAAAACCACCTGTGCAATTACTGCAGTGAAAATGTGTTGGCAGCACAGCACTGGCCTGTGATGTGAGTTACTATTTTTTGCAGTTGGCCTTTGACATCCACCTGGCTAATTATTTGTTAGTTTAGAATGGGAACATGTTGGCTAAAAGGTTTGATAAACCGTAGGGTTACTACTATTCACTTTGCAATTTTATGTAATTTTATGTGATATTTTTGCATATTTTGGTGTTAATTCTGTGGTTTAAACTTGGAAGGTTCTAGTGAAACACCACTGTATTGGAAGATACCTTCAAAGGTATGCAGAGAGGATAAAAAAGTTCTTTATATTGTTAAAGTTATTTAGAAAATTTAATTTCATTATTGGAGGGTAAATGTAGAGAAACTATCACTCTGTGCTAATACTAAAAATAAATTAAATTAATTAAAAATAATTATTAAGAATTTGGTGAGGTGCATGTTCTGTGGAATATGACTTGGCCTGAAATACTTGCAGTGCTAGAATTGGATTCAACTCAAATTTGTATTGTTCATTAAATTTGGATTGCTTGATTCAGAATGTAAACATTAGTATGTTACCATTTTCAATAAGTATTTGAAACTTTAAAATGTTTTTTGACTATGAAGTGACTATTTTAAACTTTAAAATGTTAATTATTGTCACAAAAGCTCTTCAGTAACTAGACTTTACTTACAGTTTCTTTTGTCTCTCCCTAACAGCTGGACAACCAACCTCCATGTGAAGCAAATGAAGATATGAAACCACTGTTGCAGATACAAGAAGAGGTGATTGCTGCTGATGTAGATCTATAAATATATATATTGTGTGTATGTGTGTTTTTTTTCTAAGAGTAACTCTTGCTTGTCTAGTCTTCATAGCAATACCTTGTATTCTTCATGTAACTATTTTTATTTATAAGAAAGTAATTGCAGTAAGGAAATAGCTGGGAAAAAATGCTTTCACATTTTCAGCTTCAACTACCAAGAGCACAAGAGAGAATAAGTATATTTTCAGTAATAACTTCAAAATATTTTTGAGGCTTATAATCAACTAGTTGACTTTCCAATGGTATATGAAGAGGGTATTTTGTTTCTAAGCTCTTGAAATGAGCATTAGAGAAATAGCTAATATAAATATATATTTGCAATTGCTGTCTTTATTTTTGACATATACTGAAAGTGAATTCTCTAGGTTATTATGAAGCTGCATTTAAATGCACACAAATGTGTTTGCTTTCCATATGCTGGTTTCTAAAATTATGTGCTTTTTTGAAACCTAAATACAAAGAATAATCTGTTTGCTCAGTGGTGTTGGCATAATATTCTGTGGAATCCATTTAAGGGAGAGAGTTTTCCCATTTGGAAATGTAACTGTCACTCTTTCCTCTGCAAACTGAGTGGAGAATGGTTGTTTAATTACCATATATTTGTAAATAAAAAATCTGATGTTGCATTTATTAGAAGTTTTTGTCCTTTCTGTTCAGCTAAACGTGTCTAAGGTAATGTGTAGAAATATAAAACTGTTTGATTTTCATCTTGGGAAAAATATTTGTTCTGACAGCATTAAGTTGTTCACATAAATATATGCAAGAACAATAGTTCTTCCTTTTCTCTCTTCCTTTGTAGTCAGTGTCAAAGTCTGTGTACAGCTTTTTCATCAAGCTCCTCATGCTCTTTCCCTTGAGCATTCAGTACCAGTGGTGAGACTATAAGCCCATCCCTGAAAAACAGTTGAAAGAGGTGGATGTTCCTCAAAATTTCTCTGCTGTTGCTAGAAATGAAGTGCTGAAAATATTTTTGGGTTAGGTTCTGCTCTTCTTGAAAACACAGCTGGAATGTGCGCTATGTCTCAGTGGTGGTTTCCAAATTGTTCTGGTCAGCGGCATCCCCAAATCCTTTCATGCCTGGTTATGTACCCTTCTGTGTCCATATCCTTGGAAACAGTGAAAAAACAGAGGCTGTGGATCAGAGGAATCTGGGGGAGTGTTTTGTGGGTAAAACTGAGGAAGAGGAAGCTGGCAGGTATAGGAGGGCTCTTGAGTGTGAGCTTGTATTTGGCACCATGAAGAGCTGCAGTGAGGCTGCAAAGGAGCTTAGGGTGCTCCTTGCTCTCAGGGGATTTTGGGGGGGTGGTGTGTAGGAGAGCTCACAGATTGGGAATAGAGATTGTGGCTGTGATAGCTGGGGGCCACAAGGGAAGATTGTGCTGTTTTGGCACAGTGGGAGAACTTCACCTGCACTCCTGTAATTTTCCTGCTTGTAACTGAATGCTGCTTGCTGAATTACAAAGTGCCAAACATTATTTTTACTTTTTTGCTTAAAAAATTATTATAAAAAATCTAAAATGTCTTATCAGCCAAACTTGACTCTAGTTTTTGGTATTAAGTTAAAGACTGGTAAAGATGTTTAATTTGGTTTTTACTGTTGTGGTAAGTATACATGGTAGACCACAGATGAGCGCAGAGAGCACTGGGATATGATGACCCTAGTTGTCAAGTACAGACTATGGAGGGATGGTCAGACTGCCTGCTCACACAGCTCTCTGGAGTCCTCTCTACTGCTTGTGGAAGAAGCTTGCTTCCCTGAAAGCTGTTCAGAATCTAATTTAGGTACTGTGCAGATCTGGCTTTCTGTTAAGGCTCATACCTTGGATGGATATGGTGTGGATGGCCCTCTACATGGTAGTTTTCAGGCTTCATTTATTGTAGGCAGCATCTACAATAATGAACCGATGAACCACTGTCTCCCTGGCCCCCAAATTCCAGATACCTACAGTCTCCACTACCAGCCCTGAAAGATACTGACAGACACTTTTTTTTTTGTCAAAAGTCAAAGTTTCTCAAACTCTTACCAATGAATTTATCTTAGCCTATCCATGACTCCCCCTCTCCCAGCACTGTGTTATGCAGCAAAACTGTGAGAAAATTTAGGGATGGTGATGCTGTTTTTTGCATCTTGAGCCCAGTCATGTTTCCCTGTCCATGGGAATCATTTGGGCATGGAAATTGGCTGGTGGCGTAAAATGGAAGGAAAGAAAATTCATCAACTTGTGGTCTGCAATGCTGCCTGACTGTCCCACAGCCTGCAGTGGTATGCTCTGAGCCAGGCTGGCTTCTAGATGGTGTCAAGTACTTCTATACAGGTTCCAATTTCATTTTCCCACTAAATGTCTGCAAAAAGGCTGGGTTGTTTCATTAGCTTGCTTGTGAACAAATAGGTGGGATTTCAAATTTAGTGGGCCTCAAAGAGCTGAAATTGAAACTCTTGAAGAGTTGAAGCTGAGTTTCCATCCATGATAAAGTCCTGGTTTAAACAAGGCTCCTTCAAATCTGCAGTTGTTAATTCACATTGGCAAATGTGAGTAACAAAAATTCCTTTGTCCCCTCCTTCTCTCGGAGGGGAACAGGCAGAGGAACCCACCTAATGAATGTTGTATTTGTCTGTTTTGATCCTTGCTGAAGTATTTGGAGCATGTTGGGATCTCAAGTTCAGCAAACCTGGTTATTGACACAAGATGGCAGTGTGGAAGTGCACCTTGCACATTAAAAAGCCCTTTCTGTGATTGTAATCTCATATAAAGGGGATTGTGTTTGCTAAATGATGCTAAAGTTGTGATGTAAGAGAACTTTGTCTTAATCTTGGCCCTTTCTCCCCCCCTGGCATCATGGAGGTGTGACATGCAGCTGAATCTGACACGTCTTCTTGGGTTCTTTTTGTTTGTTTTTCTTTTCCTAGTTCATTAATTAGCTGCTGCTTAAAGCACTACAAGGTAGAGATAGTAAAGACAACAATTCCTGTGGAGAAAAATGAACTAGATTATTTCTAGTGGAGGTTTTTGCTGTATTTTGTTGGATTCTTTTTTAAGGTGCTGATCAAGGAAAGAAGAGCCAATTGCTCTCCCTCGGTTCATCAGCTGCAGAATGCTGTTTAAGGTTACAGCCCTCAAATGCATGGGTGTACAGGGGAGCTGGGACTCAGCACTGCTGCTGAACTCTTGAGTACATTTAGGGCAGTGTGCTCTGTTCAATACTCCCAGGTACAGGGTGCTGTTGTCTGGGACATCTACCCAGGGCTGGTCTGGATATGGTGCAAGCCTGGGAGATACTCATGCAGCTGCCAGGGCAGGTTCTGCAGGATGCTGTAGTACTGTTGAGAGGGCAGCAGAGATGTATGAGTAAACAACTGAATGCACATCATCAGCTCCTTACAGCCAGTGGTGCAAAGGTGTGATTCCATGGGCTGGTGAGAACATGCCCACTGTTAGGTGAGGTGCTTGGCTGTCTGAGCTTCACTGACTGACATCAACACTCATGCAGACTGTGGCTCACATGTAGGCACCTGCATTATTGTACACCTGTTTACTTATTGCTTATTTGGCTTTAAAAAAAATACAGAATTATCTGAGAAACTCTTGATTTAGCTGAACCTCCCCTCTCTTTAGGCTTGCAGGCTGTCTGAAAGTGGCTTTGGAAATGAGTGGTCTATGGGTAACAGCTCTATGACAGGTCAAAGTTTAAATAGAGTGGCACTTCAAAAATAGAAAATGATTTCACTGTGGGTTTGTCTAATACATAAGAACAAATCAAGTGTCTCAGAGTACAATTCAAGGTACTGCATATATTCTTAGTTTTTATGAGAGTTTCTTTTAAAGCTTTTATAACAGGAGATTTGTCAGAAATTTCAAGATGAATTACCTATAAGTTCACCTGTTCAGGCAGGCTGTCACGCCACAGGCAATGCTGATTAGTGGCAGGATTTATGCAGGCAGCAAAGCCCATTATTAGAGCCTGATGTCTGAGTTTGGAGTTCACACTGACACCAGACATGGTCAGAGCCAGTCTCACTATTTTCAGTAAAATACTTTTCAGGTGAATCCCAAGGGAGAGTTCGAGTGATAAGTTCAACACTTCCCTTAGGTAACAGCTGTTGTTGGATGGCCCAACCTTGTCACTTAAAGAGGGGGAATGTGTTTGAAATCTGACAATGTGAGCTCAGTGTGAAAAGTGGTATGCTTGCAGCAGTGTTTTAAATTCCAACCAATCATTTGTAAGGCTTATTAGAAGCAGGCATAATTACACAAAAGAGCAGCTTCATGCTGGAAGCACTTCAGCATTTTAATTTTAGCTCCATGCTTCTTGGTAGCTAGGGGCACCAATATAAAACAACATATGAGGATGATGTAAAGTGCTTCCTCTCCAAAGGGATGTTCTAGGGTGAGCAATAGGGTATCAGTTTATTAAAGCTGCAGAATTTTTTTAATTGGTTCAACCAGCTTGAACCTTGTTCTCCTTAACAGTTGATACTTAATAAAGAACTAAAACACTTTTTGAAAAAAGCATGTACAAGTATGCATGTATCTACAGTTTCTCTTTATTGTTTGCAATAGAAGAAAGAAAAAGCTCAGGCCATCAAATGGGCAGTTCATGAGCACAATGCTGTGAGAGTGGGCCTGTGTTTGGCACAGTGTGCCCTCCTAAATGGCTTTCTGCAAGTACCTGGGCCAGAGCAAGTGTTTCTGATTCCCTGAACTGGAATTTGCTCTTGTCCTCAGGCACTTAACCAGATGTGCCATTTATTGCATCAATTGCATATGGCCCTTCTGTGCTGGAAATTCACAGATTTCAGGGTCAGACCAGGCTATTGCAATATTTGGTCTGCCTGTATCTCTACAAAGATCAGAATCTCTCATCCAACAATTCCCATATTGAGCACAACTGTGTGAACAGTGGTGTTCTTTGCTGGAAAGAAGCTCTGTGTAGATCTGAAGTATGCAAATGATGAAAAATCTACCACATGTCAACATAAATTGTTCCAGTGGTTAATTAGCACTCTTAAAAATGTTAATTTTATTTTTACTTATCTTAATGAGCTTTCAAGCTTATGATTGTATTTTTGTTTGTTTAAGTTGATTTAGACTTCTAGAGCTAAATTAATTCGCTTTGTTCTTGGATTGTACATATGTCCTTTTTTTTGGTTTTTGTTGGGTTTTTGATTTGTTTTGTTTCTCATACCTGTACACAAAGCCTATTATTGCTCACATTAAACACTAAATGCCAGATTACCTCCATGGGTGGACATTTTGGATTGAAAGACATTCTCAGTGAACTGCAACACAAAACTTTTCCAGAACAAGATTTATAACACAGGAGAAATAATCCTGAAGAGCATTAAAAAAAATCTGAGGCTGTATAAGGATTTATTTGCATAAGGCAAATATTCAAATAAGAGCCATAAGGGAATTTTGCTGCATAGCTTTTCTGGCATAATTACTGAGGTTTTGATTTGTCTTTGTTGGAATGACCATGCCCAAAGTAATGTGTGGTTCTGCTAAATTTTCTTGCCTTGGGGAAGCACCTGTAAGAGATTTCCATGTTGGTGTGTCTTGACAGACAAGGGGACAAGATGACATTCCGTTTTTATTTCTCATCATGAAGTGTCAGCTGCAAAAAATACAATTAATTCCTGCTATGTTTGGCAGATATTGATGATAGGGGTCCAGCTTGTAGCCTTTCATCAAACTCTAGCTCTGCAAAGATAACAACTGCTGTCTCTTGATGCCCATGTAAACAAGATTCCTGGAGAGAAACACTAGTTATACTTTCATGTGATACTTGAAATAAAATTAGTTCCTGCCAAGGTTACTGTCAGGTCTATGAGATTTATGTGTGCTACTCGCTATTAAAGCCAGGGGTTGTACCAGCATACTCCTGTCTGCATACATCAGAGGAAAATTCCAAGACAGTTTAGGAAAAGCCCCACTGCAGTGGAGGAAGCTGGTGAGTAAGCAGCCTTCAGCCAGGCACAGCTCCTGTGTGTGAATAAACCAAAGCCATCGAGCACAGTGCACTGCAGGATGGCAGTCACGAGTTCAATACTCTGTGCAAAATGTATATTACAAATGTGCTTGTGTTTCTATCAACAATTTCAATACATACAAGTACTTTAGGATCTCATCAAGTAAACAAAAAAGTGACAAATCACTTCTTTGCTCTTTGCTATTGAAATAACTGGAGGTTTTTGGCTTCTTACTGGTGGACTCAGTATTCTTTGGAGTGTTCTGTTGCCTGTGATAGTTCATGGCACATCTAGCACCTGCTAAACACAGTGTTTTGTGTTCCCTCTTCCTCAGTACTGTGTCAACTCAGCCATAAAGGAGAAGTAATTCTGAACTGGGGGTTGCCCCTGTCGATGTACAAATATATTTAGGTTATTCAGACCTTCTGTGTTACACCAGCCACCCTGGTTTCACCATCACCTAACCCTTTCCAGTTCATCTGCTTCTTCTAGTGATGTTGTGCTAAATGGAAAACAAAAAGTGGGCTTATAAATGCCAGTTTGGTACTGAAAATATAGGTAGATGGTAAACAGGGAGGGATATACAGGCTGCACTAACCATTTTGCCATTTTACACTAATGCCCTTTTTGGTTACTCACTATAGCACTTTGTAGCTACATAGTGTTACCACATAGCATATTTCTGGTATCTTATACACTGAATGTCCTCTTAAATCCTATTTCTCTGTAACAGTTTTGACTTGAAGCCAATGAAGCTGCCTATTCAGAAAAACTGTTTATATAATCTTTTAATCCTCATGTCTTTGCCAGATCATGAGTTGTTCATAAATCTGGATTGCATAGAAAATGCCAACTGAAGGTGCTGACTTTGTTAAGCTTGTAAAACCAAAGTATCCCTTCACCTAGCACTAGAGAGCATTTGAATTATTCCCTTCAGTTTATCAAGGCTATGGTCTCTGAAGTGTGTCCATAAAAGTTTAAAAAGATACTAAGAATCCCAGAAGATACAGGGCTAATGTGCATGTCTCAAACAGCAATAGCTGATGGCTGTGGAGCCAACCAGGGATTCTTAGTAATAACCTGCTGTGAGAAAGAACAAAAATGTGGCTGGAGAAGGGGCCCATGCAGAGGTAGTGCAACACTTTCCAGGATAAAATCCTTGTCCTCATTCCTAAAGATAAGCACAACACAGTACAGTGCGAGTGCAGGAATGAGAAGTGGGCATGGACTGTAGGGAGGGATCAGGATCACCAAAGAACCCTGAAGCTCTTTGGCCCATTTCCAGAGGAAAGGGCTATTCATAATAAGTAATTTGCATAGAAAGTGAGAAGTCTATCTTCAGGGCAGGAAAATCTATCTATAAGAAGGTACCCCCACCAAACCCAGGCAGCATCTCCAGAATCCTGGGCATCCCATCAGCTGGACTCACACTGAAACCAAGACTGGTTCTCTCTCCTCCTCCTCCTTTCTTTCTTCTCTCTTCCTTACTTACCCCTTTTTTTCAAAATCCACTGCCATATGCCTGTATAGTAGGTCAGGGACCAACATACCATTTTCCATGCCAAGTGTGTAGTTTACTAATAAAACTTTGAGGTTTTGCAGACCCTCTGACTTTAGTCATTCTTTTTGACCATGGGCATTTAGGAATGCCAGGTGCCAGGTGCTAGCACCTAGGGTGCTCCCTTCCCCATAAGGCTGGGACATCACAATAGACAAGGACAAAAATGGTCTTTGGTCTTCCCTTAAGAAGCAGATATTTACACTCATTGGTTTTTGCAATCAAAGTATTAATTTTTTTCTCTCATGTCCTGCTTCACTGGGGTTTTTTTTCCATGTTAACAACAATGGTTACACTATTCAGCAAGTGCCATTTATCTTCTGATCAGGCTCAATGCTGAGGCAGCAAAATAGGTGTGTTTGTAATCCTGTTCTCTTGCATGTAGATCGACTGCAGCTCTGATTCCCACAGAGCCTCATTGGTTTTGTGCAGAGCACTCAATGACCATGAGCCTGGGAGTCTGCTGCCTGCCTCTTACCTCCCATGGTGGAACAGGCTCTTTACAACACCACTGCTGTTCTCCAGCGTGGGAAAAAGGTTTCCCTGTGCAGCCCATGGGTGTGTTCTGCTGTTCAATGAACTCCAGCAGCTTGTGTGAAAGGGGAGTCACACAAGCACTGCACTGCTGGGGATTAATTTCACTGCTGTCCAGATAGAGCAGGAACATGACTGAGATCAGCAATGCCCATTAGTGGGGCTGCAAAGTGATAACCTTGGCTGAGCTGGATACAATAAGGACTGTGCTGCTGCAGAGCATTAGAAAGATTAGCAGAACTATGCTGGTTTGCCTCAGCTGGGAATGGTGTGTATGGTGCAGGTTAAATTACAGCTACCTTGGCATTCTGGTCTACAAGTTTTTGTATGGGTGCAGAAGAGGTCTTGTACAGGTATCACCTGTATACAGGAGTATTTCTGGAAGCTTGAGAGAGAAGCTGGAGATTCAAGAGAGTGATGAAAGCAATGTGCTGTGATGCTGGGAGGATGTTCAGTGCTCTTGTATTTTATTGGACTAGAAATTTTCTTTGTGATGTTCCTGAAGCCTCTGATTTCAAACTAAGTAAATGGTAGTTTTTATAAACCCAGTGACTTTTTTTCTTCTTCTTAAAAAAAAAAAAAAAAAAAAAGAAAAAAAGAGAGACCAGGAGAAATAAGTTTTTAAAAATTAACTTCTGTCTCTTCAGCTAATAGAGTGGGAAGAGTCTTTGGTTGACCCTGAAATTAGCTCAGTTGGTTAGAGCCCAGCGGTAATAATGTCAAGGTTGGGTTCAATCCCAGCCAGCCAGGCACTTAAGAACTGGACTTGAAGATCCTTGTGGATCTCTTCCATCACAGAATATATTCTGTGATAGATGATTACTTCACCAAAAGATATGCTGATGTTGAATTCTTTCTTAAATTATGAAATGAATTTCAAGCAATCAGCTGGTCCTGGACTCTTGAGTGATGAGCTTGTGATCCCACACAACTTTTAAAAAGAGGCTGCGAGTAGTATTTTTTAATTTTTCTAGTTGGATGTTTGGAGCTGTGCAGCTCTACTGGTTAATTATTTACACATGAGGACTTAAGTTTGAATTTTCTACATATATTTGTAGCACCCATGAGCTTCACTGTCCAGCCTACCAATCTGTGAGGAGAATGCTTAAAAGGATGGTACATGTTTCAGTTTCATTTTAGATCTAAGTTCGACCAAAATCTGAACTTTTTTGTCTTCAGCACTCAGTTTATGTGTGTGTAAGATACTCCCACATAGATAGGGATAGGGAGGGTGCACTGCAATACATCATCTCCACCAGTCCTAAAAGGTTTAGTGAGTCAAACTACTTTCCAGACTAATCCCTCTCTACTGAATTGTCAGATTTAAAAGACTATTGTTTTTTCTCTGCCCCTGTACTAAGTCCTGAACCTCTGAGACCTGTTTCAACACTTAGAATGGGTAGAAAGTGGCCTTCATCTGCCAGCTTTTCAAAATAAGGCTGGGCAAATAACAGCCAGTGCAAATAAATGCTGGACAAGTTCTGCTGTCCCAGTTGCTCTGGCATTGGAGTATGAACTTTCTTCACTCTGCCAGTATGGGATTGGCCCTGTGGGTTGCACTGGACAGAATTTGATGTGTTTACCTAGTTACCTTCTGACCAGAACAGCACTCTCCTGTGCATTTTCTTCACTAGTGGTTCTGGTCAAGAGGTTGGACACATGCTGTACTGTGGCTATTGGTTTTATCTTCTCCACACTCACATTCCAGCACTGAAGTCAGATTTTTGTATTCCTGACAAATGAAATGAGAAGAAAACTGATGTTCAGCCTTTTCCTGTAATGTCAGTAATTGATGGCAGTGTTTCACTTGCCAAGCAGCAAGCCTTGGGTTTGTTGCAGCCATGCTGGAGGGAAATGTGGCAGTCTCCTCACTTTCCTACACACTGTCAGGCTGGCTCAGTGATTATTTACTGCCAGTCATGTTGCTGGCAAAAGAAGTGATGTCTCTTTGGCAGCTAATCCACAAGTGACTTGGTACTTACCGCTTCTTTCCTTCTGCCTCGCTTCAGCAACACTTGACAGATTCAGACCGGGGTTGGGTCCCTTTTCTGTGTTCACTGTGCTGAGGGGAACTCTTCCCCACTGACCTTATAATTAAGCCAAGTTGTAGGTCTTGTAAATCACTGGCTTTAAATGCAAAGAATTTTTGGATTTTCCTGACTTCCACTGGCTGTTTGGTCTTCCACCATGCAAAAGAAGTTGTTTATTTTCAGCAGAATCCACTTTTTCCTGTCAGAGACTTCCAAAGGGTTTTTAGAGCAATTTAGAGTAAAGGAAGTACAAACATTCACCTGTTTAAAAGTGGATAGATTTAGATAGGAGACATTCTTTATTGTGAGGGCAGTGATGTGCTGGAACAGGTTACAAAGAGAGGCTGTGAATGCCCATCCTTGGAAGTGTTCAAGGCCAGACTGGTTGAGTCCCTGAGCAGCCTGATCCAGTGGGTGGCATCCCTGCCCATGGAATCAGGGGTTGGAGCTAAATAGTCTTTAAAGTCCCTTCCAACCCAGACCATTCCATGATTCTATGAACTGCTTAGCAGGAGAGCTGTTCATCCCTTTTAGCCCATCTCCAAGAAGAGCAGATAAATGGGAAACTGTATGAAGGCTTGCTTCCTGGTTTTTGGTGGTATTGTGGTTAGTGTGTTGGTTTATGTGAGAGTGTGGGGTGGTAGTATATGCTGACTGCAGGAATTTGAATAATACAGATCACAGCAGGAAGGGGCTGGACCCATAATGGTGAATGGCAGCTTTCAATGTCACTGGTTGCAGTCATTAAAATATATTTTCCTAATCATACCTTGAGCTGTGCTTTTGATAATTAAGGAAAATAACTTACGAGATAATGATACAATGCAAATTAATGTTTTTGTGTTTTCTGACAGATAAATTGTCCTGGTTCTTGCCAGGACAAAGTTAGATTTTGCAATAGCTAGAAGAGGGCATGGCTATGACCTTTGATACCACCTCACCTCCTTGCTTCAGGCAGGGGAAAGGCATGCTCTTCAAGGGAGAAGGGGTTACTTCAAACTGGGAAAAAATGGCAGACAGAGCTCTCTGGTGTATTGTGGGGGCTTTCTGTGTAAATAGTTTTTTTCATATAACTTGAGAAATCAAGAAATTGCTAGAAATGGAAAGACAGGAAATGAAACATAAAGATATTAAATGAAATTTTAAAAACAAAAAAATTCTAAAAGTAAGTGAAACCCATGAAAAGATTTGGCTCAATTCAATGCACTTCCTTTCCCTTCCATTCCATTTCACTGGGTTCACTTCATTTCACAATTACATGGATTTTCTCACTAAGCTTTGACCAAGCTTGGCGCTGTGGCTGAGGTTCCCTTCCCCTTGCATGCCTCTAATGTGAAAGATGTTGTGGCCTTGCCATGATCCTTTTGGCATGCATATTCCACCTGCAGTGTGCCTGAAGCTCTAGGCTCTCTTGCCATCTCCACCCTAACTAGAAGCCGAATGGCATCTTGTCACTGGGGCTGATGAGCCCATAGCCCATAGCCTATGGGTGGTCCAAATTTGAAAGACATAGAAACAGCACTGTTTGGCACTGTCAGAATGGCCTTGGCATGCCTGTTCCAGCCCCAGTGGTCCTGGAGCTGTAGGCTCTTTCTTTCATTCACTCAACCCTAAGCCTAGCTGGAACCCTAATCCTAGCTCGGCCTGACTCCAATGGCAGCTTGGCACTGTGGCATGCCTTAAGTGGATCCTCCTTGCCACAGGTGGCATGGCTTAAAAAGTGTGGAGTTGGCAATGTTGGCACCCTGCCCTGATGCCCTTGCACTGCCTTTTAGAGTGCCAGTGTCCCAGGAGCTGTGGGTTCTGCAGCTCTCTGAACCCTAAGCAGAACCCTAAGGGCAGCTTGTGGCTGCAGCTGAGATCCCCATCACCATGGCTGGCCTGGATTCAATAAGTGTAGATTTTCTCCCAAGTTTCATATTTAGGCTCTCTGTTTGGCTTTGCATTCCTTGTGGCATTTGAGGCAATGCCTCAGGCTTTGCAGACTCGTAGAATTATTAAAGAGTTAGAAATGCCTTTTAATTAATTTTTAATATCTTTTAGTTTATAGGAGGAAGGGGAGAATAGACACAGAGAGGCAGTACTAAAAAGGTGAAATCCTTATTCTCCTCTCAGTTAGCTTCAGCTGTTGTTGTGTTTTAGAATTTCAGTTGATTCAGCCTTTCTAGTTCTGTTAAGAGCTGGCTTTGATACTCGGCTTTTTTCTTGCATGAGTTTTTCCAAACTTAGAGTAGTCTTTCCCCTGTGTGTTCTGGTCTGATCTGAAACTCAGAACTCATGGCTAAGAAATCCCAGCCCAGAGTGGCCCACAGAATGTGCTATAATAGTTAATACTAAAATAATTTTACAAGACTGCATCAATTAACACAAACTGATACCGTTTTTGTCATAGCATCACCTCTTCTTCGCCTCTTCACCCTCAAAAATCTTGTCAGCCAGAATGAGTCTCCCCTGTTCAGGTTAAATTCATTAAAACCATTCAGTGAAAGGTCATGTTCTTTTCCACAAATGTCATTTAAATATATTTAGTGAATGAGCTTAAAGGTTGTTCTTTAAAACTGCAATACTTAATCACTATTTTATGCTGAGAAATGGTAGTGGAGTCAATTTAACAGTTCAGTGTTATATTCATTTAAGTGAACATACCAGTTTCTCTTCATTTGCTACCAGTCTAATTGGAGTTTTGTTTTCCTTTTAGATTGAATTCCCATAATCATCAATTGTATTTTTTTTGCATACACTTAGAATACTAATAAAGGGAAGGGGAGCAAACTAAGTCTTCTAAATTATATTCAAAATGCAAGTTGTAGCTCTTATGTGGTTGCTATAATATACATAGATGCCATGTGAGGCTGTCCAGCTGTCACGTATTTTTTGTTAATAATTCAAAATGCTCTATGCATGTCTTAATATGATTGTTTTTTCTGAGGGGTGAGGAAGTGGGGAGTTGATCTTTAGTAGGACCAGAATTAACTTCTTCCTTTTCATGATGGTTTCCAAGGCACATTAGTTTGGCTACAGCTACTGGCTTGAGTAGGGTCTGCTGGTTCTTTTAAAGGCGTTTGTGTATTTTGCAGGTCTGAGGTTTATCTGCTTTGATCACTCACAGGATTGACTGGATTGCCACTCTTGGAACTGGGACAGAGCCCCTCCCAGGCAGGATGCCTGGGGTGTTGCCCATGTGTGGGATCCACTAGAAGAAAAAGGAACTTTACAAGGCACATTCCCTTTCCCTAGCTGGGTTAAGGACTGAGGCAATTCTCTTGATCTTTTCTGATCTATTTCTATGGCATGTTACATAAATTCAGCTACTGGCTGAATTTGGGTGTTAGATACCTACACAATAGCTTTTTTTCACTTCTTTTCACTTTTTCTATTTAGTTGAGACCTACTTCTTGTAGTCAGCTTTGTCACAGCTGTTCCTCCCTGTGGCAGTTTGCTGCCCTCTCTGTAATGCAGTTGACTTTCCTATGACCAGTCAGTCATAATTGCCCTTCAGTACTTGAGGCCACCTGAATACCTCTCCAAAATATGTATAATTGTGCTCAGATTTAATCTACTCTGTTTTCCAGGTCATTAAATACCTTACACCACCAAAATAGTCTGAAAAGGAAATTCTGTGACATCCATGAATAACCTCTTATTACAGTTCTTCCAGTCTTTCAATAGCACAGAAAGATAATATGAATTATTTTTTCAGATATGATGGTAAGATGCAGTATTTAGAGTTTTACTAAAGCACAATACTGTATGAAGCCTATATTCCCTCTGCCTACTTACTAATGGTCACTTCTATCTCTGTGTACATCAGATTTATTGTTTTCGTTTCAAAATGTACTTAAGTAGCAAATTGCATTGAGCTATAAGCCAGTGAAGTCCAGATATCTGCATAAATATACTCTTTTATATTTTTCCTGTGCCATATTAATGAAATGCCTGGGTCAAATCATCAGCTTGCTTCCTGACATATTTAAAAATGGAGGGCAGTGACTGTTTCTCAACTTTAGGGAATAATCCTAATAATTCAAATTTAATTATTTGCTCTATTAGAGATAATTGACAATGAAAATATATTAAAAACAAAATACCTGTTCTTATGTTTTATCATTTGCTTAAATTTAATTAAATTGGGCAGTTAAAATAATGAAAACTTTTTTTAGTCAGTCTGTGAGATTCATTCGTCAAGTATTTTGTCATGGAAACAATTGAAATGCTGTTTCCTAAAAGACTTACACTTGCCAAACTGTTGCATGCACATCACAAAGGGAGAAACTGGGAGCTCAGTATTAAAAACAAAAAAGGTTTCCTGTTCCCTGTTGTCCCACATTAAAGGGCAGCAGCTTCTACTTAAATTGAGCCTACTTTTTGTTTCCTTTATATGCCATTAGAGGATCTACTGTAAAAACTTATGGATGTGGATTTGTCAGAAAGGATCTGGTCTTTCATTAATTTCAGCACAGAGAGATTTTGGAAGGACACTCTTGATGGTTTTCCAAAAGCTGCTTTTTCTTTAACAGTTTGACGTGAAACAGGAAATTAGCCCAAATTCTGCTGTTTTATGCTATTTTATGAGTAGCATATTAAGCCATCCATGAGCTTTTTGTCCAATTTTGCAATTTTATGTATGAATCTCTGCATTTCAATTTTTAACTTGACTATTATTTGATGATGTCTCTGATGTTCACTGAGATTCCTTTGTATTTCTTTGGAAGCAGCTGACATTCTCTTCCCTCTTCATCCTGACAGCTGTTGTAAAAACAACTCTACTGGGCAACAAGGATGTTTTTTTAAAATTCTGCTGGTTGACTTTCAGGCAAAGTAAACATCTCTGCCACCCAAATTTATCACAGAGCATCTCACTAAGTCTTGTGGAGGAGTTGCACCTGTGGAAAGAACAGATGATTTCTTTACAATGTGTAACCACCATGCAGATAACATATGGATTTGTGCCCTCAGATGTTACCAGACTTTCTTTTATCCTGCAGCTGTTCTTAGGAAAAAGATAACAATCATGCTTAGGTATGGACTCCTCCTGTAAATGGGAATAGTTCACCCATGTCAAAAACTTCTTTGCTGTGAGGGTGACAGAGAAAGGGAACAGATGGCCCAGAGAGGTTGTGGAGTCTCCTTCCATGGAAATATTCAGAAGCAATCTGGACACAATCCTGAGTAAGGTAGTCTATTGGTCCCTCCTTGAGCAGGGAGATTGGGCTAGGCTGGTTGGATTTTCACTGGTCCTTTCTAATCTTACCCATTCTGTGGTTCTGTAGCTATCTGAAGTGCCTTTCTCGAAAGATTCAGTGCTTAAATGGCTCAGTATTATTCTCTGTGGAGTAGTAGAGGCTAAACCCATGTGACAGTCTTTGTGAAGGAGAAATGCATGACTCCAGTGAGATATTTAGTGAGTAAAGAAAGAATGCTATAGAGTGTCTCTAGCCTGAATCTCCAGGTCAGCCTCTCTGCTGGCAGAAATCTGACAGCTGTTTGGAAAGTCTGTTGCTGAAGACACTCCAGCAATCAGATATCAGTGGGTTACAGCTGTTGTGCACAGGTTCAGGTGTGTTGTGCTGAATGGAGACTTAGAAAATGGGAGTCATAGAGTTTTTGTGGGTGTAGGAGGAAACCTCTCAGAGGGACCACGATGGAGCAAGCTGTAAATTCTTTCTTACCAAAAAAGAAGAAGAAAAAAGCTGCTAGTTTGTTTGCTGCCATCTGCCTTTTTTTTTTTTTTTGGTTTTTTTTTTTTTTCTTGTTTTGTTTTGTTTTGTTTTGTTTTTTGACTAATTGATCCACTAAACACAACTGCATTTTCACAGCATTTTTCCACCTGCAGTGCAGGCCCACATGCATTTTTACTGTGCAAATCCAGACATTCCTGGGTACAATCCTACTGCCAACATCACCTGGAAAAAGATGGTTAACTGTGACAAAGAAAAGCTCTGCAAGCTCACAGTCATTTAGTTCAGCTAAGCTCTGTCCTATCCATTTGATGCTGCCTGGTTCTCTTCATATAAAGGTGGGTTGCAGCAATAACTTGAAGAAGCATATCCTCTCATGACTGATATCCTCCCAAACAGTTCTCTGCTCACAAAGCCATTATCTTATTAGTAAGTAAACCACATCTTGGCTGATCACTCTCTTGATATGGTTCTGTGGTTTGTTGTGAAGAGTGATCCCAGAGTTTGATAATTCATTTGTTTTTTATTTTCTATTTGAAGGTTTTATTTAAAGCTTATTGCCATATAGTTCTTGTAGATCTTGGAAATAACTAAGTGATGATCATCACAACAACAAGAACAACAACAACAACAACAACAACAACAAAAAAAAAAAATTCAGGGTGTGAAAATACATCACAGGATAGCCACAATAGAAAACGTATTGTCTGAGGGAAAGAGTAGGGAAAATATGTTTGTAACTGCAAAAATTCCTTGTCGCTTATTTTGTTTGGAAAAGTCTTGTTTTAGCTTTACCTCAAACCCGACCCTAGCAAATCACTTCATGACATGTTCGTAAAAGGAATGAAATTAAAGAGATGATGAAACTTTCATTTCTGGTGTTCAAAATCTGTGAAAAGAGTTTCCCTCTTTTCCTGCGTAAGGCAAAAAGAAAGGGAAAGAAAAAAAAAGAAATCAAAAGAATTTATATAAGGGTCATAATTGCTGCTTGTGCTGAAAATGTGTGCAATTCTGTCTAAAAAATTGGACTGCTCATGGCATTTGTTTAGGGATCTCTAACTCACATGGTAAAAAGCATCTACCTTATCCTGCATCTTCCTCCATTTCCATGCCATTTGGTCAGTGTCTCCTTGCTGCTCCCACTTCTGTCTAGGTGTTAAGGATTGTGACATGCAAAGGTCTTTTTTGGCATTTCTGCGGAAAGGTATGCATGTGTGGGTGAGAACAGGAGAGACAGCTTAAAGTCAGACCCAGGCCCAGTGATATAGTCTTGAGAAAAACCTAGACAGAATTCCTTTGGGTGAAAAAAGAGAGCTGGATCTGTAAGTAGAGAACTGCCACATGTTTTTTTTAGTCTGGAAAAAAAACCAAGAAAACCAACAGAAAAGTACTATTTTTTTAAAAGCAAATTTCCAAAGGACTTTCAGTGAAACTTCAGCCTTTTGGGTGTACATTGATGGTCAAAAAATGTGGAGAGAAAAATGGTGGAAGGGTTTGTCTCAGAGGTGTGGTAGGAGGGAACTCACAGAGTCCTACCAACCCCTGAATTTTCTTTATCCAACACAAGCACTGTGATCACAGAGCCACTGAATATCCATGGTAGTTGCTGGGTTTTGCAATTTTTTTAGAAGTCGTGGCACTATTCTCCCTTAGAAAGGAGCAACCACTGAGAAAACAAACTTTCACATAATTGAGAATTGTCTGATGGGCCAGGCTGCTGCTTATTGCTGACTCCTGTTGTATCCAGGGAAACTGCCTTTTCTCTTCTTTGCTAATACATAGCAAGGCAGTATAGTGATACTGGATGTTGACACTAATTTCTCCTTAATGACTGTGACTCCACTTTAAAATTTACATGCCAGCCTACAAGAGGATAATTTTCCTCTATTTCTCCTTCTTTGTGTCTTATACTGTTTGCTTTCTGATTTGTATGTATTTTTCTTCTTGAATCCATGGATTGGTACGGTAGATGTATGGTCCTTGCCTTTTCCTATGGAAAAATCCAGAAAATCCTGGATGAGCTATGAGGATTTACCTTTTCTGGGCTATGCTTACTAGGCAAAACCCAGCAAACAGCATTTATGTTAATGCCATTTATTTTGACACGGCTCTTACTCTTTCTCTGTGACATCAGTGCACCATCAAATGTAATTTTTGCTTCAGAATGTGTACAAAATGAATATTTTTACTGGAGGAAGTGTTCTACTTTCAATTCACACATCCTTCAGAATGAGTGAAATAGGAGTTGCTCCCTATTGACTCTGGAAATACCTTTGAAATCTGTTTTTAAATGCTTTTCTGTGAGTAGCACACTTCTGTGATTGCATTGTTTCTGTCTGTCAGGCTTTTGTTGGCCAACATCTGCTTAACGTGGCAGAGATGTGGAAATCTCAAAACAGATACATTCCTGGGGATTCTATGAAAATGCCAAGTGGATGGAAAGGGGGGCCCAAATCAGTGCCTGAACTAAAAGCTTTTGATAAATTGAGATGGATCCAGGCTCAGCTGCCACATACCTTGACTGACATGTGTTAACTGTGTGGATCTCAACCATCTCAGTCTCCTTATAGAGATGTTGCAGTACTTGTGGGTACGTGGAGGTGTGACACTGGTTTTGGGGGCAGAAGGGCAGCCAGCAGTGGGACCCTTCTGTTGCTTATGGAAACAGTCATTTTTGAACACACATGGAAGCAGCTTTGCAGTGTATTGTAAAGTCTTGTCACATTGTTAATGCTTTGCTGCCCATTTGTTCAGGGCGGGTTTTTTTTCATTGTTTTCCCCCGCCTTACACTTCAGTTCCTGTTTAAACCTGCAAACATTGTTTCTCCCTTCTTCACCTTAAACAGTCTTGAAGCCAGATGAGATAATGTGGAAATCAAACTCCTTTCAAATAATCTGTAAAGATGTGTCTGGAAAGTATCAGTGACTATAGCTGGCCAGTGTCACAGCACGGCTGATGTTAAGCAGAGAGGATAGCAACTGTATTTAATCATAGATGTGAATACTTATTTAGACAGGTATTCCAAATTTTGAGGTGACATTAACCTGTGTTGAAAGTACTTATATATATGTATAAAATGTATGTTAACAAAGAGGACATATGATCTATATCAACAGGGTCCAAAAGCATGAAAAAAAAAAAGAAAGGAAAAAATATATAGGGCTTTTCTTAATGCCCTGCCTATAAATACTTCTTTTTATCTTCCTTGCTAAATTAACAAGTTGGTGACTGTCATAAATACTAGCAGTCAGGACTCGGGCCCCAATTCTCTTGTTGCAATATATGTATCTTATACTGCTTGAACCAATCCTGGGAATCTGAGGCACCTGCATGGACCTTATAGATATGAGATGACTGACTTGTGACAACTGGATTGCATCTCTACATCTGCCTGTTGAACTGCTCTTCTGCTGCCCTTGGATACACTGATTAGATTTCCACTAATACCCAGTGTGGCCACTTCTGCAGGTATCTGCATTGGAATGTCAGAATTCGGAGCTGATGCCTACGTTCAAATCCCAGCACCCTAAACCAAGGGCTTAATGAATTTACTCCAGTCATGTAAGCTTTTTATGGCTACAGAAGTTGTCAGATTAGCAGGTTTCAAACTGTCTGGAGCTTCATACCACAAAGCCAACACTTCAAACAATACCTATGTAGCACTCAGGTGTTTGTAGAAATGCACTAATATGAAGATCTGCTGAGAGCCAGCGAGCTTCACATGTGAGCACTCAGAGGCTCTGCCAGTAGGAGCCAAATTTAAGAAATTCTGCACATAAAATAGTTTGCACTTAAGCACTATTTTGATGGTTTCTGTGGATTCAAATTTGGTTAATTACCTTTTCTCTGCCATATGCTTCTGCTGTTGCTGTGTATACCCATTCTCTGACATTAGCCTACTCATTTCCACCTTATTTTTCTTACAACCATAGAATTTCCTTCCTGCTTTGTTATCCTGGAGGCGCTCTACATCCCATAGCTGCCTTAAGCCATTTCAGCTAAGATTAAAAAGTTATGCTATAGCAAACTGTCAGAGTGAGAATGAGGAGAATGAGCTTTTAATGACAAGCATTAAAAACACCCACAAGAATATACAAGGCTTACCTGTGGGGACTTGAGATACTACTAAAGTATTAATGCTGGCTTTGGGATTTAAAAAATTTCTCCTGTCCTTCTTACTCATGAAGAATGAAACTGAGACCTGTGCAGCACTTAAACTTGGTCTTTGTGTACATGCTATGAAATCCTGTCACCAGCAAAGTCAATGGGCATCCTAACACTTATTTTTAAAGAAAACATGACAGCACCCTACTGCCACAGCCTTTATGTATCATGTACTTCCGAGGAGGCTTTGTGTTTTCTAATTCTTCATAAGGCACTTCTGGCATGAAGTGCTTGTAACAGGGCCACCAGCAAGGCAAAGAGCTGCCTTACAAAGAAATCAAAGTAGAGGGAGACTCCCAGCATCTGGAAACAAATACAATCAGCAAAAGCCAGTGGCAATCTTCAGAAGGTTTAGCAGGTGAGACATTTCTGGGACACATGTAAAGATTGATTTCTTTAGTATTTTCACCCTTTCCCTTTCGTCTCTGACACTTTTCTCTCCTGCATGGGGTGGAGGGAAAGAACAACTGGCACATCTCTGTATGGGTAGCACAGGGTAGCACAGATGTTCATCATAAAATTGTCAGACTGACTTTAGGAAAATGACTGAAGTCTGGATGCCTCCATGCTTTTTTATTTGTTTGTTTGCTTGTTTTACATTGCTGCTTGGTGGGTGAGATACTTAAATAATTGGCTTTACAGTCCAAGCACTGGAATATGTTACTTTCAGAGAAAAGCACTTTTAAGTAAGCTAGACAAAGGTCAAGGAGCCTAGTATCACTAGTTGCTTTTGAAAACATAGACCTTTACCCTTTAGAAAAAATGGCTGAAAACAACTTGTAGGAATGGAGACCAGTGTTCTTGACATGTGAGGAACCTGGGGCTTCCATCCCTTTGGCACCCAGTGCGACCAGTTAGAAAGCAAAGGCAAGAAGGGACGTGGTGTAGTTTTTTTCCTTTAGCAGCTGCTGTCTGAAGCCTGTCCTCTCTCCACCTCAGAGATGCTGGGGAGCCCAGGGTAATGTCAGGGCAGCTGCTCCCTCTGCAGGAAAAAGGCTGGAGGGATGCAGTCCTCGGGGCTGGCTGAGAAACGCTGCAGCGTGCACAGAACACGAGCGAACACGGAGGGACATAGCACGGTGTGACGATGGCATGACCGACTGATGTTCTACATGCAGGTTGTCCATGCAGCCTCAGAATTTGCTGGGGGTGAGGTCTGAAGCCTCTGTGAAGAGCAAGTCTGTCTGAAGGAGCAGCCAGCAGAGACAGCTGAATTCAAAAAAAGCACCCTAATATGGATTATTAAGGGCTGCTCTGCTGCTTTCTGCTTAGCACAACCACACAGGTCCCTGAAGTCTGCTGAGTGGTATTTTATCTGTCCTGGGAAAGATTTTCTTAGAGCATTTCAAGGGTTGACAACTTTGGCTGTTAAGTCAGGGTGATTTGTGTTTTTGTGTCTAGCTGTTAATCTCTGAACATGTGGTCTCATGCTTTCCACCCCGACCTGCTAAAAATAATTCAGAGTTGGCCCAGTCCGACAATTTTAAATCAGTTGTTGGACATAAGCATGTTTCTCTTTTTTATAGAGATTGTCTGGGCAGAAGTCTGTGCTTTTTATATTGTCTATGTAAAAATAATTCATGGGTGTTTTATGGTCCATTTGACACTGAAATGATATTTAATATGGAATTTTTATTTTAGAGCATGGAACAAAAGCTCTGCATCTCCTCAGTTTTGTTAATAAACATTTTATGAACTTCATGAATGTATCTCTAGAGTAGATACTAAAAGTTCAAACATATAAATGAACCAGGTTTTAAAAAATCCCTAAATACTTGTTTGCCTAATTTACTAGTTAACTACTACACATGCAACCTTCCATATAAACCAAGATAGAAATTGGTTTTGTCTACAGATTTGCTTCCAATCTGCTGGTCTTGTGAGATATTAGGAATTTTTCCATCTGATTTGCTGAATAGTAGCTGTTCTTCTAGATTCTGTTCTGGTCTATATTCTCCTATTGCTCATGAAAGTAGACTAAATAAATGCAATCATGCTTTCTGGCCCTGACTATATGAATCACTTTTAGTACATGCCATTGACCCCAAATGTTTTCCATTAGGTTACTTTTACAAAGAGGATTTTATGTCTTTAGTTTCTGATTATGACTGAATAATTACACATATTAACCCACTGGTGGCTATTCAGGAGAATGATTTTTTTTTTCCAGAAAAAAAAAAGGGAACAATTTAACTGGCTTATTTGATCTTAAGGAGGAAGGGATGCTGAGAACTGATGTTTGGGATCTTCTGAAGGTATTCCAAACATTTACAGTAAGAATATTTTAGTTACTCAATTTAGGTTAAAAGCTGAAATTCCCTGTAGAGCCATGGGAAGAGTTAACTCCAGAGAGTAATTTGAACCACTGAGATGATATATACATTTGCCTTCCTCTTCAGATGCTTTCCAGATGCTTTTCTTCCTTCACTGATTGAGGAGTCAGGACTCTCCAGCTCAGCCTTTAAAATTAGATGATATCATGTCAGGAGACATTTCTGAGGGACAGTGGACAGTTTCAGCATCACTACTCATGATTCACAAGGGCAGGTTGCTACTGCTCCTTCTCCCCCTGAAAAAAGAAGTAAAAATACAATAAATTGTGTTTAAAAAGCTTTTAAAATAATATATATGTATATAATTATGCATACATGGAACTACTTCTGCAGAAATATTAGACTGGAGGGAAAATAAGTACTAGCATTTTTGAGGTAATCCACAAACATGGAATTCTTTTCATAAACTATCCAGACTCTAACTTACAATGAATATGGGAAAAATGCCTTTTTCTCTTGAAGAGATTTCTTTCAATACATACTTGAGGGAGATCAGAACTTAAGAAGCAACTTTTCTGTTGCTTGTTCATTTCCCTCTTTAGTACAGAGCACTGAAGAAGGCCTCAAGCAATCCCAGCCATAGCAAAGCCCAGCAGCTGAATGAGTGGCATCACTGCAAGTTATTGCTTTAGTGCTAGGGCACTTGAAAATAGATGAAAAGCACAGAAGGATTTGTTCTATTTGTGAGCATGCAGAGGGCACAGCTTACAATGCTGGGTTGGAGCACTTGTTTCTGCTTTTAGTTTTCCACTTCACTCATCACCAGTGTTAAATACAAGGATTTCAATTGCTGCTTTGGCTGTAGCATCCTGGATACCTCCTTTTTCTCCTTCCCCAGCTCTTTCTTGAGATTTCTCCTGTTGTGATCTTAGGTACTGAGGTTTGAGATAGAGCAAATGTGCTGAGGTTGCAGACCAGAGGAATCTGTGCACATTACTTTGCACATGTTTTGAACCAGGTAATAGCTAATCTCTTTGGGGTGAGACTGAAGAAATTTCTGCTTTTTAATTCCTATTTACTATTTTGTCATTATTAATCAAATTATCCAGACTCACTAATAATCTTGTACTGTTATTTGGGAAGAGCCTACCCTCTTAAATCTTCATGCTTAGAGCAAGCAATTCCATATGGTATATATGGTTTATATTTAAATTCTGTATTGGTTTATCAGCAAAAGAAACCTTCTCTGGCAAAACCAGGAGTTACCATGAAGTTTTTAGAAGGATATTAGAGATTAACTTTTTGTGTCTACATGGATATATCCTAGAAAATTTTATAATTCATGAGTAAGATACTAATCATTGCTAAGCACACATGAGATTGTATGCTGTAATAAAGGAAAGCTTAATGCACAGCTCCCTCAAATGGCTGCAAATCTTTTCATTGATTTGAGTAAGGCTGAAATCAACATCTCACCTCAGCAAGACTGAAGATATTAAACAGCTCTTTACTCTCCAGGTTGTGGACAGCTTGTTTTCCTTACCTTCATTTTAGGTATTAAGGTTACTTGTCTTTTTGTTTAATATGTTTTATTTTCAGGCACTGTGTCTGAGGAAGGCTGCCACAGTGCTAAGTTATTATTTAATAACTTAAATATGTTATTAAATAACATATTTAAGCAAATATGTTATTTGCTTAAAACCCATCTCTTTTTGTAGATGTCTTAAAGCAAAGCTGACCGTACACTTCCCTTTTTTCCAAAGTTTAAATTCTGAGAGAGAGAACTCTGTGAGAGTAAATTTGAGTTTAAAAGTTTCCTTTAAATCCTTGCCATAATCCACCTTATCTCAGTTTGATTTTTTGAACTTCTCTTTGTTTCGGCACTGGCTGTCCATGGGAGAACTTTCTGACAGCTGAGGGGGAATAATGGGATATCTCTCTGCTTTACTGTGAGTCTTCCTGAAAACAGCTTTGCAGCAGAAACAGTCTTTTTTGTCTTCCTGCTTTTTCAAGCTGATTTTAAGTCAGTCTGTCTCTGCATGTTTTTTGTCCAGCCTTAGTAACAGTGTGTTTATTTTCCTCCATCTTTTTGCCTTATTTGCAGTGGTGATGTTTAAACTGTGTCTAGGGTGAGAGGGGACCTCCATGCAAGGTTTCCAAAAGGAAACTAAGAAAAGCAGTGGGTTTAAATCTAGGCTGTGATTGTCTGTCACTTATTTGGAATCTTTTCACAATCAACATATGAAGAAAATTTCAAACCACTGCTCAGAGCAATACTCATGTTACATTCCTGCTTTTTGCATGGGTAGGGATGGCATTAAAAGCCTAACAAGCAACTACCTATGCTCTGAATTTTTCTTCACAGAGCTGGACTCTGATCCTACTGTCCTAGATGGGCCTTCAACAATTCATACCTGCCAAGCACTAGTACCAAGTAACTGCCAGGGATTCATTGCTGCTGGATACAGATGTGGGGGAAATGGGTGGCACATAAACATGAAAACAGCTATCCTGATCCACCAGATGCTGCAGAGGTTATATTGGCTTCTTATTACAGTAGATTTTAGGACATGAAGTGTATACTGGCATTTTTTTGGGAATCAGCTGCAAAACTAATGTCATCCATAGTCAGCATTCTGAATCTCCATTGGATTGCTTTCAAAAAAATAAATTGACTATAGTTGCACTAACCTTAAGAACCATTTAAGAACCTCTTCAGTATGTAAAATAACTCATGCTGGTGTTAGGTTTCGTATGGTTTTGTTCTGTAAATGATTTGGATGGTTTGGATTTCTGATGTGTCCTTGGCTATTACTGAGAACTGAATACAGGATTATTTAAACTGCTTTTGTAATGGATGCATTGTAATGTCTGGGTTTTAATTTATGCCATTGACCATTCTGCATTAAGTAAAAACACAAAATAATGTGGAGGGTCAGAGCTGGGAGCTGAAGGTGTGTGAGGAAATGTCTTCACAGGCTGCCAGACAACAGCCTAGTGTCAAAAATGTAGTATCCTGCATTGTTGACTTGTCTATTGCTTTGGTTTATTTAAACATATTGGAAGTGTTTTCCTTTTGCTCTGCATGGGATCAAAAGGCAGGAGAGACTGGAAAAGCAAAATCGTCATTGTGCACTTATTGTTTTGCAGAGCTCCAAAGCTCTTAAAAAAGCTGCTGTCAGAGCAGAGAAAGACCATTTGTTAAATGTCTCAGCTGCCATCCTAACTACTGCAAATATCAGTACTATGGCCTAGGTGACAAGGGAGCAAAGATTAAAAGGTATTTTATGAAATGATTTATTTTCACTAAGCTGAGCCCATGTCATGGTTTGGGGTTTTTTGTCTTTTTTTTTTGAGGATGAACCACAACACCAGGAGCAGCACTTCTCTAAATTAAAATGAGACTACCAGCAGAATCATCTCCTGACTTTGTACTGTAAAGCCTAGATTGATAAAGTATGTACTGCTTTTCAGTTATTTTGCTCAATATACAGCCCTTGCATTTTTTAATTTGCTTATGGTTGATTACTATGGCATTCAAACCAATAGGTTTAATGAATTAGGTGCTAAGGCCTGTGAGTTCATTGAGGAGTAACACTTTCACAGTACTTGCCATAATGTATGATGTACTAGTCTACATTAAACTGTGCGCAGGAAAGTGTTGAGTAGAGATTTGGGAAGCTTCCAAAGTTTTCTGCATTCGATTTTATGTCTACATTAATCCATTTGAAAGCTGCCTTCTTCTAAACCCAGTCTTAAAGTAGGGAAAGATTATGAAGTTTCATGCAATTTCAAAACTGTAACTGAAAAGAGCTTTATTTCATTTCCTTTCAGTGTTTGCATTGCAAAACATCACTGTCTCTTGAGAGGAAAAAAAAGAGAGCAAGTACCCAGTTATGTATTCTTCTCCACTCAGCCTTTTGATCTCGCCTGCCTTTACCATTTTCAAAGTGCTCCAAGAGACACACTTGAGACTGGGATCTCAGTTCTTCTCGCATTTAAAACAACTTTTCTCCATTTAAGTAATTTAGTATGTATAGACATAGCAGAACAGAGTTTAGTCCTTTGTGTATCTGTTTCTTTTCGGGTTTTCTGTTAAATTGAGAGCTGACATGATGAGTGTCTAAGTTGCCTCACTAAGGGAAAAAAAAGGAAGTGAATTCAAGCCAGGGGATTGAAGTGAATGACAGGTGAGTGAGATAAGTCAGAAACAGCAGTTTAAGTGAGTGACAGGGGAAGATTAAAAGATATAACTGAAGGTAACTGCCAACAACCCATAGAATCTTGGACACAAGATGGTACAGAATAAAGGACTTTTGGAGTAGAAATCAATTCAGACAAGGTGAGAGTGAAAGGAGATCTGTTATAGTATTTCAGTATTTTTTCCAATAGGGAAAAAAACCAAAACTTTTTTAATACTTGATGGGGAAAGAGAGAAAAGAGAACAGAAAGAGATTACAAAGAGAAGAGAATACAAAGAGAAGAGAAGAGAAGAGAAGAGAAGAGAAGAGAAGAGAAGAGAAGAGAAGAGAAGAGAAGAGAAGAGAAGAGAAGAGGCTTCTTTCAAACAAACAAGAAAAGTGAGGAGGAAGGAAAGTGAAGCCTTTGCAATAAAAATGAGAGTTCAAAGGGTTAAGTGTTTATTCACAATAAAATGGAATTATAGTTGGTATCATTTGAGGAGGCAGGATTAGGTGTAGTTCAGAGGCAGAGGCCTTGGGGGCAACCCAGAGCTGATTTCTGATTATCTTCAGTGATGCAGTGAGTAGAATTCACAAAGCCTCCTTTCTCGCCTTTTCATTGAGCAGTCTGAGTGTTTCATAAATTCAAATGTAAGATTATATATATACTTTATATATATACTTCTGGTAATACACTTGGGAAGACAACATGTTCCACTGACACAAGTGTAAGAATTGCTAAAAAGAAAAACGGATGCAAACCAAGAACAGGTGACAGATCTGAGGGAGAACCCTATCCTCCAGCCCTGCTCCTTCTTTTCTGCCTAGGCCTGACAGCAAACTCTAGTTAGAAACTGAATTAACACTTTTTGGAAGTTGGTGACAGAAGGTGGAGATGA
Source organism: Peucedramus taeniatus (assembly GCA_013400575.1). Classification (NCBI taxonomy): domain Eukaryota; kingdom Metazoa; phylum Chordata; class Aves; order Passeriformes; family Fringillidae; genus Peucedramus; species Peucedramus taeniatus. The sequence goes on from WBNO01030983.1 coordinate 121,600, forward strand.
TGGGCTACTTATTGACAGTTAGGCAATTTTCTCAACACACATCTGGGCACAGCCTGTGGAGAGCCCACACTGGAACAGGGTAATCCTGAAGGACTGCCATTCATGAAGAGGACCCATATCTGTGCAGTTTTTAAAGGACTGGATCACATGGAAGGTACCCCATGCTGGAGTAGGGGAAAAGTGTGAGGAGGAAGGAGCAGCAGAGAGGAGATGTTATGGACTGACCACAGATCTCATCCTCCTTCCTCCTGCCCTGTCTGGAGAGGTGGAAGAGGTAGAGATATTGGAATGAACCAATAAAGTTTAGCCTGGGAAAAGAGGGGAGCAAGGGGAAGGTGCTGTTTTAATTTTGTCTCTGTCTCTTCCCATCCAACTCTATATTAATTGGCAATGAATGAAATTAATCTTCCTCAAGTCTGTTTTGGTCATGATGTTATTCAATAAATGATCTTCCTGTCTTTATCTCAACACATGGGCTTTTCTATGGCTTTTTCTTCTCCATCCTGTTGGGGGGGGGGGGGGGGGGNAGTTGGAGTTGTGCCTGCAGCTGGCCAAGATCAACCCACTACAGCTATATTGCCTGCAAATGTGAGCCAAGAGAAGACACAGGATCAGATCTTTACCTGATGAGACTTGGCAGAGGCTGCTGGATTTCACAAGTGATTCTGCTGACAGAGATCCCAACCTGTGATTTTTAAGTCTCACACACCATGCAAACCGTGATATTTAGTTGTTTGGAACAAGCTACGTGTAAAAGTACTCAGGAGATGCAAGTTTGGGGTGTTTTGGTGGTTTTTTTATCTTGAAGAAGTAGAGATGTAGTGGAAGGTTAGACCCACTTTTGTTTGCACAGCAAAAAAATCTCAGCTCTTCCCTGTGGTTATTGCATTCCCTGAACTGTTCTTCTGACTAAAATCCAATACCATTCTGAAATTTCCTCTTTTCTCTTTGAGCTCAGAATCAACATAGTAGGATACTGCTTTTCAAAATGAAGTGCAAACACAAAAGTGAGGAGCAATAATTATTTATTGTTCAGCAAGACTATCTCTGCCTCCCACCTGCCTTCTTTCAGCTTCTCTATGCGTTCTTTTCCCCTGGAGATTTATGACTCCATAAATAGTAACCTTTTGTTAGCTGGCATTGTAACTTTGTTTTTGCTAGATTTCTTTAGTTACTGGATTTCTGTATGTGATGGGTAAGTTAATGGCTATTTTTTTTTCCAGTAGGGACCTCTGTAAACTTGAAAGGAGATATATAATATAAAGGGGAGTGGAAAACAGGCCAGTCAAATGCAGAGTGCATGCTAGCCACCACTCAGCCATTTTAGAAGACTGCTGCAGGAAAGAGCAGCAGCATTAACTCAAAATTGCCCCCTACTTCTCCACAGTCACCAACCTCATGTGTTGCTTTTGAGAGCTGTGCAGGCTCAGGGGTGGATTTGCATGAGCAGCAATTGCATTTTGAATGGGGAAAGCTGCATTTCTTAGCTCACCTCTGGAAGTTGTATCATCAAAGAAACCTCTTCTACACACACATGAGAAGGTAGTGTGAAATCCAGGTTCACCTAAAACTGAACTTCTGTCACCGATTACCTTCTGAAATTTCTGACAATTGCCTTTCTGATCTTCTTTGGTGTGCTCAGCCAAATGTAATGAGAACATTAACTTTGATAAGTGAGGATCTGATATTTTTTTTGATACTGAGGAGATAAAAAATGATCATGGCTGGATTATAATCAGAGGTGGAACATTTTATGGCAATGATAAGAGATATCCAGATCTTGACTGTGTCCTCAGCTTAATAAGAATCACAGAAATGCCTTCAGGAGACTACATGGTTCAAGTAATAGAAATGGATCTGGTCTATTGAACACAGCACGTGCTTTTAGCTTTTGAGGGCTTTTTACTTCCCCAACAACATTTAACAGGTGGAAATCTGTTAAGGCTCTCTTTAGCTGTATGGATGTTACCCCAAAACTATTTGTTTTATAGTCAAGAAGAGCTGAAAAATGTAACTGGATCCTACTAAAAAGTGGGTTGAGGTAGGGTTTGACTTAGCTACTCATTGTATGTTAAGCTACTAAACCAGAGGAAATGTTTTCAACTCATTGGAATGAGAGTTTCTTAATTTGTGGTTGCAGCCTAATGGTGAGAGGGATTGTAAATATTACAGTGTTATTTATTTTTGGAGTAACCCAGTGGGATCACTGACCGAATACTGAACTTTTAAATTATGGAAATACCTTTTGAAAAGTATAATTAATGCAAATCTATGTAAATTAGAGTGAAAGTTTAGCCCAAGATGTAAGAATTTCTTTACAACCTCTTGGTTAATTGATTGGATTATCCTCTCAGTTTCGCTGCAGTAACTCAAGTTTCCCTTCAGTAACTTAAAGCAGGTGTTTATCTTTGACATGGATGGACTATGTTGAAGCAAAACCAAATCCACCAGAGATAACTCTAGATAATGATCAGACTTTTTTGTTGTTGTTGTTTTTGCTGAAGAGATAAAAGATCTCCATGAATTTATTTATTGAACAATAGCAGATTGTTTCAATAAATGCAAGTCCTGAGTAATTGAACTCAATCAGGGCCTCTTTATAATAGATTTTTCTTATAAATATACAATCTACATACAGAGCACTCAAAAATTATTAGCTCAGGGAGAGCCTTAAAATCACATTTCAGTATTATAAGACAGGAGCACACAATTCAGAAATTACCACAATTGATCATAGATAGTAATTAAAACCTCTAAGCGAACACAATTTAAAAAAAATTGTATTCACTGTGAGTGATTATCTGACTGCTATTAAAAGTATGCTTGACTCTATTTGTATATTCAGGCTTTGCAAACTCACCCCATTGCTATGTTTTGGTCAGAACGAAATTTACCTGATGGTCTTTGGTGGTGGTTGACCTTGGCTAGACTCCAGGTGCCCATTAAGCCACTCCATCACTCCCTCAGTAGAACAGGGTGGGGAGATTATAAAATGAAAAAGAAACCTCCTGGGTTGAGATAAAGGCAGTTTGCTACAAAGAAGTGAAGGTTGTGCTCTCAGAAACAAAGGAAAAACCCCAAAGGTTTTATTCCCTACTTCACTTCAGCTTGAGCACACTTTGCAGTTGCTCCAAAAGACAAATGAAATAGATATCAAATGTTGGCCTTTCCTTCCCCTTTCTCTTAGCTTTTGTATCTGAGCAGACACCATGTGGTATGTAATACCCCTTTGGTAGGTTTGGGCCACCTGTCCTGGCTGTGTCCCCTCAGAGGATTTTGCCCACCCCTCTCCTGCTGGTGAGGGTGAAACATTGGAGAGAGGTCAGCGATGCTGTGCCAGCCCTGCTCAGCAGTGGCCAAAGCACTGGGGTGCTATCAGCCCCTTTCCAGCTACCAGTGCAAAGCTCAGCACTGGGAGGGCTGCTCTGGGGAAATGAGCTCCATCTCAGCCAGACCCAATGCAACCTTATTGATATTCCAGCTGGGAAAAAAACATATAGAGAGGAGATTCATGGAGAAGTACCTCTTTCCAGAAGAATTTATCTAGGTTTCTTAAGCTTAGCAACCAAGGCCATGTTAGTACCAGTGTTGTGGTAGTCCTATGACTGACTGTATCTTGATTGAAGCAAATGAGAGATTTCTGTGGTTATAGTTCCAAAATGGCTGTTCTTACATATACCACACACATATTCTCAATTTAATAGGACCTGAAATCATACTACTATTTCTTCATAATAAGATATCTGTCAAAATTACATTACTCACTGCAAAAAAAGTTTTTATCTGGCTTCAAGGAAAACATAAGGTACAATGCCTAGAAAAGAACTATGCAGAATTAAAGGGGGAGAACAGCAGGTATTCAGTCCTCTGGGAGGATCTTTCTGCCTCTCAGATGATACTCAATATTTTTTCCATCTCAAGCAAATATTAAGATTAGAACATGACTGACAGTGCCAGGTGTTATCCAAATAAGTGTGAAAACATAGTTTGTACTCACACACATTTAGAGACAAGCTGCTAAAAAACCTGGAGTGGGAAGGTGTCAAAGCTTTGGTTTTGTGACACTGAGAACTACGGGATTTACCAGCCAGGGGCGACAATGAAGCACGGCTAAATTAACAAACAGATGTATGCCCAGGTCACTTCAGTTCAGTCAGGGGTGAGAAAGCATCCAGGGAACAGGTTTCTGGGCAGGTCCAACAGCATCCTGCTGCCCTCCTTGCCTGCTCTCGAGTTGCCCAATGGGCAGGATTAGTAGCCAGTGAAGACTAAAAGGAACCCTGTTAATGCAGAGCCACCTCATGTTGTGAGAAAACAGAACCAGGCACAGGTCCCTGAGGTGGATTGTCTTTTTGAAGGATCCTGCCCCAAACCATTAAGCAGCAACATTTTGGGTTTAAGTGGCCCTCAGCAGCTAAAAGGTAGCTAAGAAATAAATGCATGTTGTGTATCTGTGTCTTTAAAATAACTTTCTTCAATTCTTATAATTCTGCACTTTGTCAGTATAAAAAAATCCCCCCGTTTAGGAGCTTTGTGTCATCAACAAAGCAAGTGTATTCTTTCCCTGAGCATTCCTCCAACATTATCTTGTGCAAGTATGTAAAAGAAATAGCTTTTGTTAGGATGCCAGAAACCAGTTAAGACTACAGTTAATAGTCCAATACAGATCCAAAGATTTTACCTGCTCCTTCTTGTATTCATTTGAAGGATTACCATAATGTTAATCATCCAGAGCACATATGGGTTAAATCCTTCTTTATTTATTAAGAGAGTTATGTGAAATAGATGTACTTGAAGATACAGAGGATTCTGGCATATATTTAATGTACTCATATCAATGTTATTTTGCCTGACAGATGGGAAGAATGATGTGCAGAACTCCATGATATCAGAAGGCTGAAGAATTGCTTTATTACTATATAATATTACATCACATTATACTATATTACATTAAAGAGATAGAGATACTAATGAAAGGATACTTACTGTATGTTAATAAGATAATAATGAAAACCCATGACTCTTTCCAGAGTCCTGACACAGCTTGGACCTAATTGGGCCAAAAATCCAAAACAACCTCACTGGAATCCAATCAAGAACTCACTTCAGGTAAATAATCTTCCTAAGTCATTCCACATGTGCATAAACACAGGAGCAGCAAATGAGATAAGAATTGTTTTGATCATTCTTTTCTCTGCTTCTCAGTAAATCTTTGGGAAAAGTTGTGACTTGCCTTGCTTTTCTCTGTAAAGAGAAATGAGGTGACATACTCATCATATATAATTAAGGTAATGGTATACTTTTCCTTCTGCATTTTAACTCCTAAGATACCTCTGGGCTATATTGTCAACATTTAAGGTGGTTTTAGGACAGAATTTTGTCTTCTCAATAAATTCTCAATTAACGCAGGTTTTTGTGTTAAAAATCCACAGAACTTTACAGAACCAAAGGACTCCTCTTGTTCTGTAGGCCCTAGTCAGATTGTGCTGGGATTGAATCGTTTGATAAACATTTCCTTTTCAGGCAGGACTACCCCTGGGTGCAGAAATCTCAAAACTGGACACCCAACTGTGAGTTATACATCCTGCCAGCTCCTTTTAATTTCTGTGGAGTGAAACAGATTTTTTAAGAGGGCAATTTGTAAGATCTGTGTTATATATTCCCAGAAGACATTCTATGTCATCCTAATAAAGATATCAGAGGGCATTTGGAAGAAATCTTGCTTTTGTCCATAAACTACAGAGATAGTTGATTTATAAACTGTTGTTTGCTCTTCCTTCAGACATTTGAAAGGGAAAAAATCTGTGTCAAAAGGTATGGACACTTGCAAATTTTGCTAATTTTAACCCATAGTGTAAGGTACAGTGTAAAATAAGTATTCAGGGGCTGAATGGTAGCTATTTCATGCAGGAATCTTCATCCATGAATCTCACAAAAACAAACCTGTACCCAAACCTTCCATTGCCTTAAGCAAAGCATTAATTTTTTAACTTAACTGGTAAGATTTTTACCAGTAAGGAAACAAGAGCAATTGGATGATGGTCATTCTCCTACCCATTTTCCCCCCGAGATATGAGTACAGCGTAAGTTCAGAGAGGGTGCAAGTGCTGTAGTATGTATCTCTACTGTTGTGCTGGAACTTACACATTCTCCTGGGAGTTCTTTATTAAAACTCTTTTAATAGATTGAAGAAATTAATTTCCATACATCTGGTAGAATTCAGCATTTATTCCAAGCCAGATATGATCTGTGATTTATAAAAATACTTTTGCAAACCGGCTTTTTTTTGGGCAGGGACATAATCAGTTTGCCAGAGGAACTACAATAGAAATACACAAACAACAGGAATTTCAATAGTTAATTGTATGCATTAACTATTATAACATAGCTCTGTCTTTAAGTAATAACTGAAATTGTATTGCTCATTCAAATATTGTTAATGTGTTCTCATTAGCCATGTAGCTGCAGTGCATTTTCTTTCATTGGTGGGTGACGATGAAAATGTGCTTCATTAGCTGGAAAAGATTGTTGACAGCTGTAGGATCTATGGAAGAATACAAATATGCATTGATCAAATTTAGATTCACAGGCTTGAATAGTATGCCAAAAAAAAACCCATGCTGAGGAATTAAAATGAGACTGAAAGAAATTCTAAAGTAAGAGTGAGATTACCAAATGAGTTTTGCCTTGTTCTAGTTTTCCTTGCGGTGTGTGCACAAAAAAGTAATTGGAAAATTACAAAATATTTTTTTCCAAAATAATATACAAAGATTCCTTTTAGTAAGATGCAGCAGTATGGAACTTACTCATGGGTGAAGAACTAAATAAAGAGAAGAAGTGTGAGCAATGCAATTTTCTTTTTGATGAACTATGAACAACGTGAAGACATTTCCCATCTTTCACTATTTTGAGCTCTGCTTGCTTCTGTGAGATCATCTATTTATGAAACTAAAATGAGCAGGTGAGAGAAATGAGAAGTTTCCCACTGCAGTTCCAGATGGCTGACCAAGATATAGGCACTGTGTCATGGATTTCTTGAAGATGATTTTCAAATTAGGGTTGAGGATCCTAGAAATTTTAAGTTGGGGCTTTTCTGCACATAAGTTCATGGGTGTTTATGGAAGTTTGCTGTACATGTGTACTGCAGAGAGAAAACTGCTTTAATATGAACTGTCACAGTATTAGCTGACACATCTTCACAACCTCATTTATTGCCAATGCCACAGAAGTTTATTGTGTTCTTTGGGGCCAATGAAATGTACAGAAGTTCTAAAGGTGCAATGTATGATACTATAGAAGGAAGAAACAGCTGTTTGATAATTGCTGTAAGATTTTCTCCGTTGACATGCAAGGTGGCAAGAGGGGGTGTTCAGGAAAAGAAAGTGAACATTTTTTGAGAAATATTAAGCTAACATTAGTGAAAACTCTTGTGAATTTTCAAAATATCAGAAAAAGAAAAGATGCAGCTGAAGTTGTGTCAAGAAACAGAGCTTCATTGTCTTACATAACTCTGTGTGTGTATGCATAAAGAAAACACATAAAGAAAATTATAAAAGAAAAGACGTAATCATCAGAGATGATCTTGGAAATGGTAGGAGAAGTATTGCAATTGTACATGCATGAAAGTTCTAAAAGCTGCCTCTAGTCCTTTGGCAGGTGGAGATAAAATATCACCTTATCCTATTTATTTTGTGTCTTTGTGGTGCCTCTACTTGTCTCCAGGTGTTCCCTACTGAGGTCTGTTATTTCTGAGCAGACACCAACCCTAGGTGCAGTCAGAGTGAGTAAATGCATAAAAAAGATAAACAGATGGGTGGTTATTTGAAAACATATGCTCTTTTTTTTCTGATAATGGCAGTTCTGCTGTTCTGGCATGTTGCAGAGGGCACAGTGGTGCATGTCCTCATCTAGAACTGTCTCACTCCAAGCTGAGCACTCAACAGGCCAGTTTCCCCTCAGAAATACAAGTTCAGGAGGGATTTAATATGTCCTGGGATAGTGAAGTTGTTACTTAATAGGGGCAGCACAATCTCCTGGTCTTCTCCTGCTCTAGCTCTGCACTGTGTGTTTGGCTCCCACCACCTGTGCTATGACAGAGCAGCTGTTCAGGACATGTTGGAGGCCAAGAGGCCTCTCCTCCAGAATGCCAGCTAACAGAGAGACAAACTCCTCTACTTCCAAGTGTAGCCATCATGATAATCCCTGAACAATCAGCTGCTCTCCACAGCACATGGCAGAATGATGGTCAGCGTGGGAGACATCTCATCTGCCAGCTGCTTCTGAAATGGGCAATATGCAAGAACAGGTGACCTCCATTCTTAATGATCTGGAAGATGTCAGGATGTAAGCACTAAAACTTTTGGAAATGCACATATTCCTGTCAAAGCAGAACAGGCAGAATGCTGGGAGATCTCATGGAATAGACAGTACACAGCAACCATTTCTATCTCTGCCCAGCTCATGCGAGAAGGGAAGTGCTGCTCCTGTTTCAACATTCTCAAAAGCAGCACACTAGGCTGTGCAGCAGAGGAATGAGAGAGGGATAGGGAGGAAAGCACAACAAAAAACTTCAGGAACAGTGGTAACTGCTTTACCTGCCTAATTACCTCAACCAAATGAGTTTCTTTTTTTTCTTTTCTTTTTTCTTTTTTTTTCTGTTGCTCTTCTTTCTTTTCTCTTTTTCTTGAATATGTAATTCAGACTTCGCTATGGTCCAGCTCTGTATTACTTGGCCTTTAGTGTCCTCTACATCCCATAGGATGCCCTCTGGCTCTACCATGTATTTTCTATTTTTGTCTGCTTTTTCCCAGCTCTATATAATTTCTGCTGTTTTACATGATGACTTTTTCCCAGTTCAAAGTATCTAAAATTTCATATGGTTGTGTTATATTTCACATATATAGTGGCCTTTTTCTAGCACAAAAAAAAAAGTAAATTGAATGTCACATGAGAACTTGAGGAAGAGTTGAAATGGGCAGAGACCACTGAGATAGTCTTGAAGGAATCTGTTTTATCAAAGCAACCAAATCTGATGAAATTTCAGCAAATTTCTGTAAGAAGGGTCTGGATCCTTCAGGGTCCCACCTGAAGTCAGGTGACTTCAGAGAGTTTCAGAATTACAGAACTGATTGTTCTGTGCATTCAGCGCAGTCACAGATCTCAGATAAGGTCTGCAAGATGGGACACAGGAGCTTCACCAGTCAACTGCTCCACGTTTCACTAACAGTTCTGAAAGCTACTATGTTTGCGATTTCAAGGTGAGAAGGGAGAAGCAGATCTCAGCCTGCAGAAAAGTGCCCCAATTTGTCTTTCTTTGAGGTTTGCCTTTTACTTGGATTATTCTCTTCCAATTTGTTGTCTGAGTGTCTGGACTAACTGCTTTCTCTATGTCTACATATTTATATACCTGGATCTATGTCTAGATCTAGCTATAAATATTTTTTTTTGTCACTTTGTCACTTTGGATCACATGCTGTTAGCCCAGGTGTAGCAGTCATCCACACACTTCTTCAAAGTCTGCAGTCACCAACTTTATCAGTGGCTAATCTGCTTTTCCTGGCTGTGTTGACCTGACTCCCTCTCAGATGCTGAATTTGGTAGTAATTCTGTGGAATACAGAATTTTCTAGGAGTTCATGTGGCTTTGAACTGGTCCACATTTCCTGGTTACAAAATGAATGCACACTGCAGTTTCACATTCTGTAAAATCCAGGCACTATTGTGAATAATGATCATTTGTACATGTGTGTAGCATAATGAGCATTTTTCCTCAGCATTTTCAATGCACTTTTACATTGATTTTTTTTAATGCTGCCACGAGAGCTAGTAGTGGTCTGTATGCTCATTCATACAGAAAAAATACAGCTACAATTCTTTGAGGGAAGGTCTTTTCAGTTTAATAACAGTCTTTTATATCCCTATCCCAGCCCCAAACTCTGAAACATAAAATATCGAAGTTAAGCCTTATTATTGCTCTTCTTACTTAATGTTAAGCTTTTTCTCTCCACCATTTGTACACCCCATCTCTCAGCAACTTACTCCTGGTTTTAGTAGGAAGATTACAATCACCTTTCTTAAAGAACCTTTGCTACTGTGTAATTCAGATGTGAAAAAATGAAAACATTCTGTAAGAAGTTGTCCCTTTTTCAGAAGTAGTGATAGAACTCAAACTGATCATTAAAATATTGTGTTAAAAATAATTATGAAGGATTAATCAGTAAATGTGCACTATTGATGCTGAAGTCTTTGGAAATTTTTATACAAATTTACAATTCAGTACTTAATATTTCCATGAAAAATTTAAAACAAAAAAAAAGTAATATGAAAATGTTAAAAAAATTTATAGTGCATATGCTGTCATTAAATAGATTATTTTTTTAAAGGGAATTCTTGGATTTCTTAAGCCTGTAATTGTGATCAAAATACACAGGCCTGGTTATCTGAGATAAACAGGAAATTAACTCATTTTGAGACCTTGTAAAAGAGCAAGGAGATATTTTTTCCCAAACAAAGACAGACATTCATGGTCATTCCCACATAGATTTCACTCACCCTCAGAGCCCTTTGAAGGTCCCTTCCTACCCAAACAATTCTGTGACTCACCACCACAAAGCACAAGGATTTGTGTCTAAGTGGTGTGTCCAGGGTCACTTGTGTGTGACAGGGAGAAGGTACACCAGCAGTTGAGTCCCCATCATTTCACACTGTTCTTCTCTGGAACTGGTGAAGTATTTTACTTCCTTTTACAAGGCTTAGCATGATTATTTTGCCTCAGAAATTTTTTTTCTTAAGTCTGCCTAAAACACAGCAAATTTTCATCAGTATTTCTTCATTTTGGGTTTCCTCACAGCATTGCTCAATCTTCCTGCTGGGATAAGAGGAACTGGACTAGCACACACACTGTGGCATCACCTTATTGTCACCTGCCTGTTGTTAGCATGCAGATGTTCTGCTGAAAGATAATATGTGCAGTGGTTTTGTCAGATTATAGACCTGCAGATCTTGATGAGAGTAATGAGAATTATTCTTGAGTTTTAACCAGTCCGTTGCTGTCATCCATATCCTTGGTTATTAACACATGCTTTAATTTTGACCTTTGTTCTATATTGAGTTCTTTGGTACTTTTTGATATTTCCATCACTTCTTCCTTCAGACCAATCAATATTTCTCTTAAAATTTCTGTGAGTGAATGGTTTGGACCATTCTCTCTAGTTTTGGTCTTCATTGTCTTTTTTTGCAGTATTCACTTTCCTTATTTCTATTTCCTCTGAAACTCCTTGACCCTCACTATATACCTAGTCTTTAGAGCAGCTCACCTAAATACATGGTTCCAAGTAGCCTCTTTAGTCCAGTAATTGATCATTTTCCTCACTTCCATCTAACAGGCTCACCTGATGTCTTGGAAATTTTTACCCAGGTAAACTGCAAGAAGCTGAAGTTAGCATGGAAGTCAGCATTTCAAGGCCCTTACCATCTTGTTTTTTATAGATGTATAATAAAATGTGAGGTGTATAATAAATTGACAGCAAAAGCTTCCAAAGTAATTATATTTTCTGTAAGTTAAGAAAACCACTGACAAACAGGATGTGTTAACAACTGGATCTTTAATTACTTAAATTTATCTTAAAATGTTTAGTAAAACAACATTTTCCCACCATAGATATACCTGTTTGGAGGATGTTCTTGTGTGTTCAAAATAAGCTGTTGATTCAGTGCTCATGTAATATTGCTTACTAGGGCTCTCATGTTCTGGATCATTAGACAGGAAGAACAGTTTATTTTGTTGAACAGCATTCTAACACCACATGGTGTGATTATCCTATGTTTTATCCAGTAGCAACTTCAATATGGACCATAAGGTAAAAATACCCCATGCATAGTGCAGTGTTCAGGGTTCATATTTGCAATTCCAGTTCTTCAAAGAAGTTCCAGTTTAATATTTCAAAAAGGATCCTGGATTCATGGATTTAGTCACATATTCCAGCAAATTGTCTGTCAGTTGTGGATCTTGTCATGTCAGCACAGGCATGCCAAAGATATTGTGGCTAAAATGAAAACAGACATGATGAAGGGAAAGCTAAAATAATTAAAAAATTTAAGACTTTGATCATCTCTAACATTGCTGTTGCACACATACCACCAGTAGTTCTATATACAACCCACTCAACTGCACAAATAATTATTCAAAGTAACTGAAAATGAGGGAAGCAAGTTAAAAACTTTACTTGAAACCACAGTGAGTTAAACCAGCTGTGTCTGTGTCCTTTTCAGTTTAATTTATATGCAAAACATTGAAAAGGCATAAAGTCACTGAACTACAAAGCAAATGAAGACTAATATATTTCCAAGGAAAGCTGGATGCAATATTTTTGATGGAAAGCTTTAGCTTCAGCAAAACAGAAAGAGTTGCTGAAGGTGTATGAATTTGACAAAAATTTACATGAGGAAGTAATTGATAGAGGATGAAAAGCAAACCAAGTAGTTAGATGTAGTGTAGTACTTCTATTTTTGGCAGCAAAAAGTTGGACATGTTTGGATGACTGGACAAAAAATGGCAAATGAAATTTTGCATAGACAAGTGTAAAGAAATGTACATGGAGGAAACCTGATCTTATAATTGTGTAAAATTCCAGTTATTACTGCTGCAGAGAAAATCTCTGGAGTTCTGATAGATAAATGAAAACATAATCCTAGTAGCAGTCAAAAAACCAGATTAAACACTGGGAATCATTAAGAAGGAAAAAGAAATCAGTTTAAAAAAATCCATTATCTTGCTGCCATGCAAACATCTGGTTTTTTTCACAGCTGATACTCTAAGAGAAGTTCTGATCACCACGTCCTCTGAGAGAGATGTTGCAACTGGAAAAGGGTGTGAGAAGTGAGAATAATTAAAGGATGGAGAGTGCCAGTACAGCTTGGCAGAGATCTGCAGCCCTTGAGTCGCACAGAAAGTAGAAGACTGTTTGCTTCCTCTTCTATTGTGAGACCAAAGAACATTGAAGTGCAGCCAGTGGTAGCCACACTTAAAGCAACTGTAAGGAGCAGATTCTTTGTGCCATGAGTAGTAAACCTGAAAACCTCCTGCCAGGGAATGCAGCCCTTTGTACCTGGGCATCAGCTGATCTTTGCACAGATAAATGTGCACCTTGCCATCATTGCACATTTACTCTGCCTGTCCTGACTACAGCAAATGCTGCCATTTGGCTTTTCTTGAATCAGGTCCTTTATTTGGCAGACGGGAAATCCCATTTATGATTGATTACCTATTCCAACCCTTTTTAGTATTACAGTGGAGTTATTTGTCTTTGCTCATATTCAATACTTTCTGTTTCCACAGTGAGATGCCACACACGTGACTTGTATTTTTAAGTCTGTCTGAGCAGTTAATGATTACAGTGGTAGCTTTAAAAGTCAGGAGGTCAGGGCAGTTGGCTTCTGTTTGCAATCCAATCACTGAGCTAAGGCAGTCCAATTACTCTCTTACCTGCACTTGCAGTTAGCCTGTTTGTAGATAGCTGTAAGAATAATCCTCAAAGTGGGAGAACAGAGGTGTGCTTTGTGCTCAAGGTTTTCCCTGATTTCCCAAGATGTGCTCACTGCTTCTAGGAAAAGAGGATTTTATTTAAAGTCCATGGGAAATGCTGCTCCTGCAGTGAGCAGGAGCTGTGAGATCAGCTGGAGCTGTGAGATGCTCTGCCCTGCTGTCTCAGGAAGGCCATATGTCCCTTGAGTTGTGCACCCACAATCCCTGGGCAGCAAGAAGAGGTCACAGAGCTCCACTGTTCTCAATAGCTACAGCTCCCAGTACCCCAGGTATACCCTCCTGTGGTATATTTCTTGTGGGTCCTGGGTAATTGCTTGAGTTTCATCGATTTGGGTGTCTCTCTGCCTATCACAATGCCAGCATTCTGCTCCCATGAAAGTGAGCCATGCCCAGGGCCTGCTGAGCTTTAACCCATTTTATTCCCCTGAAACAGCACTGAAATCACACAAGCAGAGCAGTAACGAGTCTCCCACATGAAAGCTTAAAACTCTACCATAATAATTCCACCTATAAAAGGTGGATTTGATCCAATAACCCATAGTAGAACTTGTTAAATGGGAAGCCTTTTCATGATTATCAAAGCCCCAAGGATACAATTGACACCTTTCTGTTTTTCTTTCTTTCTTCTCTTTCTGTCTTTGTCAGTAAGTCATAAACCTCTTGCTGTGCTGTAAAAAAATCAGCAGAGGCTGAAATGAAATGGGGACTGCCACTGAAAAGCAATTTAAAGAGTGTCCTTGATTTTCACAGGTAACCCATTATAAATTTCCTGGATTTTTTTTTCCCACTCCATTCTTGGGAAACCACACAAAGAAATCTACCAATATAAATATTAACTAATTGTTCAAATTTATTAAAGCTAATGGATTTTCCAGGCTAACTAGGTCTGCCAGCTCACCGAGCTTGTGTCTAAAAGGGTAAATAGAGCTGAGTCAATAGAACATTACAAACTTCAAGGACAAGGGCCTGAGAAAAGTTTTGCTTTGAGCAAAGGAGCAGTAGGAGGTACTGTATTTGGGTCTTCCAGCTGAAGATATACTGAAACAACACTCCAGTACTTTAGCTGTTTTCTACTTCCTGAACTCCTTACCTGATCACACTGAGCTGTTTGAAGGCCACACTGATTATTACTCCTAATGTGACTTGGGTCTTTCTTACGGGGTGGTATGAATTTTGTTCTAAGACAGCATCCAACAGGCCATAAATGTTATTTACTTTTTTTAGAAAAATTTGATTTGTTTTGTTTTGTTTTCTTTCTTTTTTTAATAAGTATGAACTTTTCCTCATGTTTCATTTTTTTCTCTCCAATGATGAAAATTCCTATCCAAAGCTGTGTGTGACTCATCAGGTGTTTGCAGTAGTGGAGATGCTGACAGCCAAGTGTCAAGCTTGGAAGAACATTGGCAAAAAGTATCATGGTGAAATCAAACCTTATATCTTACAGAATTTCTTTAGAAAGATGGGTCCCTGCATGAATCTTGAAACAGTAGCTAAGTCTGAATTGCGCTGTTCACAGCTCCAATCATACTCCAACCAGTATTTCTCAAATATGTGTTTTTCCTCAATTATTTAAACAAAACTCCACAGGAGACTCATGATATACCAGACAATATCTCATCTGGGAGCAGAAGATTCAGAATTGCTTATTAGTGGTGGCAAAGGAGTCTAAAAGGCCTAGGCTTTGTGAGTTTTGAAATGTTTGGCAAGCACAGGGAAATTACATGTATTGTGGTGTTGAAGCATTTTGATTTTGGTGGTTATAATCCTTCACAAGACTGCAATTTAGTGATATTCAATGCTAGTGATCTGCTGAATTCTTCTACCAGTTCCAAGACAAAAGAGTAATGGCCTGGCTTCTGATGTAGAAAAGTCCTATAGCTCATCTCTAGGCTGCTCCCTAATCACATTATCAAGACACATGCACAGCATTACTGAGGAGTGAATGTTTTGCCTATGAAATAAATCAGACTGATCTGTACTAAGCCTGAGTTTTCAGACAAATTCTCAACAGGAACAACTAGGAGTGATCTCAGATCACAAGGTATCAAAGTGGAAACCATCCTTTAGCTGTGTCTGAATGCAACAAATGAGTAAAACCAAACCAATAGATAAATCTGGAGCCAATGCATTTTCACCTGAGGTGGCATCAAACATACATATTTTTTAAGCAACATTAAAGGCATTCATTAAACAACCCATGGGCAAGAATTACAGGATAATTCTCATAGTCTTTGTGGTGTTTATGAAGGAATAAATCTTAAAATAACTTGTGCACAAAGCTCAAAGTGCTGGTTTTAATAAGGCTGATTAAAGAATGAGAGTAAATTGTAACATAAAAAAATAGGAACAAATACAGCATGTTCTTGTAAGGTCTTTCTATATTCCCTGTCAGCTCAGAGAGACTCTGATTGTAATTAAGCCAATCTCAAGAATATATAGGAAATAAACCTCAATCTCCCTTTCCTTTGGTATGTGACTTAACTAGTGAGTTCTCTGTAGAAATTTGGAGTAGAATCTGAGGAGAGAATGCAGTAAAAGCAGTATTTTAGAAGAAGATTATTGCCCCTGTGTAGCATAGCTGTGGATTTATCAAAGTTGTTGTCAGTGTGCACTTACTGACTGGAAATGATTACTAGATGCTGGTAGGGGAACAACCAATTTCTAGACCCTGGGTAATGCTGGACATTAGTCAGTTGCTGAGAAACTCTCACTTTGAAAACAGTGATGTCTCCAGGACTAGGCAGCAGATAAACAGACACTTGGAAACTGCAATTTTAAGCTTAGGGGGCCTAAATTATGCCTAGGTTCTGGCTTCTTTTATTTTCAAATTAAGTTTATGTCAAATAATAGCTATTCATGCTTTCAGGAAGTCCCTAGTGTGGGAGTCCACCCTCCTGGATGGTTCTGGTGAGCCAGAAATCCTTAAGATGTGAAGAATGATGGCTTAAAACTTCCTGGTCTGAATTTCAGCTAAACATGCATTCTCTGTGTACCTGGCATCAGAAGACTGGGACAAGTGCCTACTCCTAGTTTATCCTGTCTATGCCTTGGGTTATCATTCCTGTTCCTGTCCACAGGTGTATTTCTTTGACATTCTAATGATCCATTTTTCAGAACACAAAATAAAAATCCCTAGCAAAAGCTAATTTTAAATGACTGTCTCCCTTTTTGTCTTTCCATATTTTCTGTAGTCTAATAGAAAAATTTTGGGGTCAAAATGAAAAAGTTTTACAACTTGCTTTCTGTGTCAAGATTAGCACGGGCAAAGGAATGACCTTTTTTATTGTTAGAGCTCTTTGTTAAAATATTGGCAGCACATCATGAGACAGCATGCATCTTTCATTGATCTTTGCAGTTTATTTGTAAAAACAGTGCTTATTATTGTAAGAGTTGTAAGCCAAATTTCTTTTCTATATTTAAGTATAAAGCTTTCCCTATAGGGTAGAACAGATGAACAAGTTAAAATGTTATTTCTAGGACTTTTGTTACTGAGTAAAAAAGGTCTTCCAGACCTCGGTCAACTCTTAGCATGGTTTCTACATATAGTTGCCTTTAATATTCATCTTGAATGAAAAACTTTCAGGCAATGTGTTGTGCCACCAAAGGATCTGTTTATGAATTGAAATTTTATTAGGAGCATTCAGTCCTGAAGGATGAACTATTGTGGCCCAGAGGAGAGCATTGTGATAGGCAGATAAAAGGGAATCAGTATATATGGTTTCAGCAGAGAAAAGAAAGTCTGATTGCTTTGCTTGTTTGAACCATAACAATTTATTTAGGAGTATTATTAGTTGAATAGCAGTCCAGTTTATTTCAAGCTGATTGGAACTGTTTCAAAGGTTTAGAATTTCTTTTCTTTGTAAGTTTTATGTAGGTTCCAGTTCACACTCAGGCTGGTGCTCTTGCTTTGTGCTTATTCCAGATGCTGCCTCACTTTCTTGTTTTACTGGGATAGCTTTCATAGTTTCTCTTCTCATGGAAGCATCATCTTTTTCATGCAGCAAATAAAATATCCCAGTATGTTTCCTGACAGCTATAAAAGACAAAAATCTCCCACTGATGCATTTTCAGACACAGTCCCCAAGAGAGTTTTTCTACCTTAATGGATCAAGTAAGGTCATGATTACACCAGGGCTGAAAGGTCAGCCTGATGTTTCCATACTGGTACAATTATATTTCTTACAAGAAAGAGAGAGTTTTAATGAACTAGTACATATGGAGACAAAATCATCTTAATTTTTAAGCAATAAAGAAGTTAAATAATCTAACTTGCATTTCTGTACGGTCTTTATGTCATTATTTGACTGAGTAATGATATTGTTGCATACTATGTCAGAAAAGAAAATCCTATTTTTCCAGTTAGAGTTCTGTAAATAGGTCAAAGAAATGGTTTTCAGCTGTATGCTTAATAAAAAAGCACAAAAAGTGTGCGCACAGCCAAAACTCCCACTGTTCTGGGCAAATATTTTCAAGTGGTCACAAGCACAATTTTTGCACTTTTGTTTTTTTGGGGTTGGGTTTTTTCCTGTTGTTCTTGTTTAAGCAGCTGTCGGCTTTCCACTAGCACCAACATTCTTTCTTAAAAATTTTTTCTCTTCCAAAAAACATTTATCCCATATTGTGGCTACCCTCTAAATATCTATTGATCTCAGAGCCTCTCCTGATGGCCGTAATATGTTTTTGTAGAGCAGTCTGATCTTCTTCTCTCTTGGTGAGAATTAGGTCCATCACTTTTATTGCTTTAAATGCTAAGGGGAAATCCACACTTCAATTTCCTTTATTCACTCCGTCAACTTTCTGGGGCAAACTATGCACTGCAGTTTGCTTGCAATGCTAGTATCAAAGTGATGGTTGCCATATGAACAAAGAAGTTTGCTACCCCTCTGGAAAAATGCTTTCTAACTTGGGGACAAACAAAAATTACAATTAAAAAAGAAAGCCAAAATATCCAATGTCTTCCATATTATGTTTGGTGTTGCTCTCAAGAGCACAGATCAGTATTCAGAGTATCCTAGTCACAAAGATTGACTCAGCTGAGAGATCAGTGGTGATTGGTCCTCCCTGATGGAGAAGGTGCAGAGGAACAGGAGAAGGAAGTTAGCATCATCCATGAGAACGAAAACAAAGGTAAGTGACTTGAACTGTGTCAGTCAGAGCAAGTGTTTAGAGGAGAGTAGGAAAAAGATCAGACTAAAGGGTAAGGATGTTGACTCTGTATCTGTGTGGATGTACAGATATTTGGATAGTTGATATGTTTTGCATGAACTGTGAGAACTGTGAATGCTGAGAGAGGCCAAGGAACAGTAAGGAGCAGTCAGCTAAGTGGCAGAATTTACTTGACCAAGTATTTACTATGGGGACAGAGGGAGAAAGTCAGATGTGCAAGCCAATTTACCTAAAAGCACTGCTTGGTGGGTTGGTTGTTTTCTTTTTTCTCCTGCTTTATCTCACTGCCTTTAAATGATCTGTCTGACTTTCCTTTTTGAAATCATGTTTCTGTTTGCCTTACATTAATATTCATGTCTTGTTCCTCTGTTTTATGTTACTTTTGAAGTGCCTAAGTGTTTGTGCTTCTCGTAGAAAGACTTAGCACTGAGAAACCTTGGTATTAGATACCCTTGAGAAACTGCTAGTATCCTTATTTGCCACTTTGTTATGACAAAAAATCATTCCAGTTCTTTTTATTTTTTTTTATTTTTTTCCCAGCTAAATAGGCAGGGATTTGTTTGTGTTCTAGAATCAGGTCACTCCTCTTTTTTTACCAGATGCATCCAATGTCTCTGGCCTTTATGCACCATGCCCTGTCAGGCATCTCCTGGACTGTTCTTTTGCCTTTTGCTGTTTGAAGTGACTGTGTCACCTTCCTCTTTACACAGTGAACATACATAAAATGTCTTGGCTCCTTATGATGAAGAGAAGCAGACATGCCCATGCCCTGGCAGCAGGCTTTCTGTGGCGGTGCTGACAGCTTGTTTTCTCCCAACTAAGGGAACTGCAGGGTGTGGAGGAGCAGTACAGCACTGGAAAAATAAACTTGGGATGAAAAAAAGATCTACACCTGTGACAAAAGACATCAGAGAAATAAGACAATGGATAAGCAGGCAGCCATTCAAAACATTCCAAACAAACATCATCCCATCCTTTAAAGCAGACAAGTTACCACATGATGTGGATATGAGAGCAGTGTCTGAACACAGCAGTGCCCAACAGGGCTCCAAATCCAAAATCTGGGGACTGCAACCCAACATGTTCAGAGAGGATTACTTCTATAAACACCCAGATGAGCAGCTGTGCATGGCAAGCATCAAAGGAATGTGCTGCTTTTCTTTCAGTACTGCCATTCATGATTCATGGAAAAGACACTCTCTTTCAGGAGATCAGAGTAGTGTTTGCTACCAGATACCTTGCTCACATAGGAGGCAACAGGAGAGCTTGGAAAAATCACCTGTTTTCTTATGTCCTGTCTAGATGCTTTCTTCTATCTTTTTTTTTTTCCCTTCCAGGACAAAAAAATCGATGACTTAAAAAGCTGAGAGATCAGTAGTATGTTGAACACCAGAGACATTTTTACAGGAATGTACACTATTAAAATTTGAAAGGCTTACAATAAATTAAAAATAATGGCTCTGGTATACATAGAACCCAAATATTTGTTAGAAATAGTTACTTGAGAAGATAGCCAACAAGCAAGGCAAGACTTAGACGCTGTGAAATAAAGACAGAACATCTGCCTGGAAGAAAT
This sequence comes from Peucedramus taeniatus, assembly GCA_013400575.1. NCBI lineage: Eukaryota > Metazoa > Chordata > Aves > Passeriformes > Fringillidae > Peucedramus > Peucedramus taeniatus. The sequence continues at coordinate 141,884 of WBNO01030983.1, forward strand.
ATCTGTCTTTACTCTGCTACTACTTCAGTAAGAAATACTCCAAGTGTAAATCCCAGGTTCTGTATATCCCCACAGAGGAGTTGATATTTTCTATAGATAAAGGCTGTTGGAAAGCACTTGTAATACCCTTTGAAGCCTGTATATGTAACAAGAAACTGTCATACTTCATACTCCATTAAATTTACTGCTTTCCTGCAATTTCAGACCCAGTGGAGTCAAACCTATTTAAGTAACTCCAAATATGATTAGCAATCATCATCACCACTCATACATTATTTATGGTGCTGTCATTACTTGTGAAAATTTCAGGCATTGATACTCAATTTCATATGTTCTTCTCCAACTGATTTTAAATTATAACCCTTTATTTTGCACTCTAAGAGGTGAAGAGAAAAAAATCTCGTCCAATATCTGCAATCTATGACTTTTTGCCAACAGTGGTCATCCTAAAATCTACGTTATCCACTGGCACCAATGGAGTTTGTGCAGCAGATACAAATGATATTGAATTCCCCAGGACTTAACAGATAAATCGATTGACTGTCAGGTGACATGCTCAGTTTAACAACCTGAAGATGCTTAGAATGTTCAAAATAGCACTAGGATTTGATTTATCATGACAACAGATGTGAGGTATTTTACTTAGTATTTCCATTAACTATAGTAAAAAAATATTAAAACCTAAATATTTGATATTTCCAATTCTTTGAATAGGAATTACTTTATAATAAAAATTAGTCTTACATAAGTACATTTTTGCATGCAATACTACTGTGTATCAGTATTCAAATTCTCTTGTCCTTCAGATTGGAAGGAAATAACCCAGTAGGCTGCCAAAAATTCCCTTCCCAATGTGTTTATGGGCCAGGACAAGAAATGGCAGTTTAGGCTAGCCCAATTGCAGTGCAGACCAGACTCAGTGACACCTACTGTTTTTTATAAAACATGCCTCTAGGGTTGTAAATAGGAATGTTCTACCTAGAAATAACCTGTCTGCTTATTTATTTAAGGTGAGATATTCATCTGATTAGCAATAGACAATACCAGCTGGAGAGACATGGGAGTTTCTTAATTGCTTTCCGCTACCTGGAAAATAACTAGCTGTTCATCCTATCTGCTAATGTGACAGCTCATTGTTGTTGTGCTGTTAGGCTGGCAAACTCATTTACAGATGATGTCAAACTCCAGCATTTAAATAGCAGAAAGGGAGTTGTTTCCCCAACACACATAGGAGAAACAAACCTTTTATAACGGAGCTTTGGTAGGAATTGTCTCATTGTGTGCACACAGAGATGCCTTGGACAGCTTCGAGTGAATATTCTGTCACAGTGTCATGGGCTGTTTCTTCCTCAGCTGCTGGAGTGCCTGAGAGCCAGTAGAGAATTCCTGTATCATGTTGTTACTGCCGTGTGAACAAGAAAATTCTTCAGAAGGTAAAGAAGAGAATCTGACAGGCCAGAAGGCAGCTTCTGGATGTGTTTCATCCAACTCCCCTGCTCAAAGCCAGCATCAGGATTTGCTCAGAGCCACATCCAGCTATCTTTTAACTATTTCTATGGATGGAAATCCCACAGCCTCCTGAGACCATCTCTTCTAGTGTTTGAGCACTCTCATAGTGAAAATCTCTTTTTATAGCTATTCACATTTTCCTGTGTTCCAATTTCTGCTTGTTGCCTCTTCATAGATAACCATGCACCTACTAGAAAAATCTGACTCCACTTTACCTACACCTTCTTATCTGGTATTGTTCACAGCAGCTAGATACCCCCACCAATAGTGTTCCCTTCTGCAGGCTGAACATGCTTAGACCTGACATGGTCTCCTTCTACATCATCTTATCCAGCCACAAAGCTGCCTGGTGGCCTCTGTTGCACTTTTACCTGTGTGTCAGTGTCTTCTGCCATAGATCCCAAAACCGGACACAGTACTTCAGATGTTGTCTCACAAGTGCTGAACATAATCTCTTCCCTTAACCTGCTGGATTAACTTCTTCTATCATCAGGACACCTTGGTGTGGTGCAAAGGGGCATTGGTGGGCCATGTTCCAACCTTCCAGCTGAACCACAGGGTCATTTCCTTCAAAGCTCATCTCCAGTCTGCCCTGCCACATGAGGTTATCCCATCCCACACGCAGGACTCTGCATTTACCTTTTGGCTGAACTTCAGGAGGCTCCTGTCAGCTCAAGCAATTGAGAAGAATAATGTTAAATTTTAATCAATTTAGTGTATTTAAGAAAACACACTAGAACTAAGAAGTTGGCTCCAGCAGAGATTGCACAAGTCTTTGGAGACTCATAATTGGTGTATGCTGAAAGCCACAGGAAATTTCACAATGGTGTTAGTTTCCAAAAACTTCCCTTGAAACTCTATTCCCTTTTTCTGAAAAATTGCAAAATATGTGCATGCAAATGCAAACATCTACTTACAAATGCATATACATAATAATACCATTGACTTCTCTACTTTCCACTGAGATCCACTCAAGCCAGCAAGCAAGGGAAGACCCTTTCACATTATAAAGCATTATATCCATGCTGCAAAGGGCTGTAGAGAGCACAAAGCTAAGATAGTATAAGTTCTGCTAATCTTGAAAATATCCTCCTGATTACAACATCATGATTGTGAGTCTCAATTATTGCAAAATTCCACTGTGTTGTTGGCTCATTTGATAGTCAGTTACTCTGCTGTGTATCTTTTGGAACAAAGAAAGTTTAACATGGCTTGCAGCAGGGGCTCATGAGACTTTTTAAAAAGCTGGTGTACAATTCAGATGAAAACTTCAAGCATTAATAAGACTGTCTCTGAAAAGTAATAGCCACAAGATGGAGGTACACACTACAGCTGGAATGATACTAGAGAGTTTTTCTGAGATTATGGTCAATATGGAGAGAGTTCCATGTCCCTTACTTTCCACTGCAAAACCAGTGGCACTATCCTCAGTCTGAACTCACTGTGGAGAATATGTGGAGCTCATTGCAGGCTGAGGAATTTGTGTACCAACACCAAGATATATTGCTTGAAATCTTGAACCCAGTGAAATCAGGCAAAAATATTACTGATTCACACAAGCCTGGCTCTTATTTCTAGAATATTTTATGAGTACTTGTCTCGCACATGTTTGCATAAATGTCAGCTAAATAAAAGAACCAATATCTCTTCATCAGCACAGGTCCATTTAACTTACATGGTGCCACGGAACCCAATAAACTCTTTGTGTTCTGAGCTGTAAAAAGTCATTAAATGATATTAAGAGCCTAGGAAAACAGATGTAGAACATTTAGGGCATGTCAACTGGTGAAAATAAAACTATAATCCTACTGCAAGAAAGCAATGTACAGGTTGTACACGTGACATGAAGTTACACAAAACTAGAATTTGTGTATTAGCATGGCTTAAAAAAGGATTTCATGTGTGTATATGTGTCTGTGTATTTATGTGGCTGAAACATTCATAACCTAAGAGCATCGAAGTATATTAATTTAAAATTCTGTCACTAAAGAAACAATATCTGTGGAAAGTAGTGTCCTTCTAAAGTGTTCTGGGGAGCAGTAAGTCAGGTTCAAAAAACCCACTGCCTTCCAGAAACTTCATCAGTTGCTACTGGTGGGAATGGGATGCCCCCAGCCTTCCATGGGTAAAGATTTGTCATGCTGTTTGCAGTGTTAAGGCAAAATCTGCCAAAATCTGCTGGCAAGTGACCTTTCATCACAAAACCCGGCAGATGGCAGCCTGTAGCCAGTATTTTTTACTGTGCTGTTTGCTGCTGTAATAACCAGAAACTCCTCATGAGAGGTTTTTATAGGAAAGCTATGATATATTTAGGTGCATGGAAATATGAAAATGGGTATTTGTACTGTTCCCTCCTGCCTTGCCTCTGTGGCACAATTGTGCTCAATTGTAATTTTTGTGTGGAAGGAATTCTCCATTTTTTTCCCCATCCAGCTGGTGACATTTACTGCTGCAATGTAGTCAGCTCCTCAAAGAAACTGAGCAGAAGCAGCTGATCTGGGGACAGCAGGAATGGAAGCTTTAAGCTGTGGGATGCTGCTGATTACAATTTTTGTGGAAGTCAAGAAGGTCCTTATGACATTTTTTTACTTTCCACTGAGCAGCCAGCTTTAAAATAAATAAATGTGAAATTACAGAAGTAGCATCTCTCCTCCCCTGCTGCTGTGCTAGAACACTGTGCTGTGAAAGGCTGAAAATGGGTGTGTAGTCCTTCAACTTCAGGATCTGCATCCTGCTCCTTTAGCCTAAATGCAGCTACATTAGGCTAGCTAAGGGTGTATTAGATAGGTACATTAGGGTACCCTACATTAGGGCAAGCTATACTTACATTCCAAATGGCAGAGGGTCTGACAAATTTATTTACTGGTCACAGAGTGCTTTGAAAGCTGCTTTGAAAGCACTTTGAACTATGTGCAGGGAGAGAAGAAAGCTGCATGTATGCGTGGCTCATGTTTATCCCTACACATGAAGTAGTGGCCTGCAATGTAAACACAGTTGCTCAGTCTAGAAAATGTGATCCCAGATCTTGGATTTGCTTTTTTAGGGTTTCAAAATGCTTCTGTTTCAAGTGTCTGGTCCTTTCTTCTCCCCTTTTCTGGTCTCCTTTGCCGTCCCCCGGACCGAAGCACCAGCAAGGGAGCATGGGGCCTCAGAGGAATTAGGTGTCAGGTTCAGATCAGATGTCAGGAAGATGTTCTTTACTGTGAGGGTGTTGAGCCACTGGAATGGGTTGTCCAAAGAAGTTGTGGGTTCCATATACCTGAAGCTATTCAAAGCCTGGTTGGATGGGCCCCATAGCAGTATGATCTGGTTGGTAGCATGCCTGCTAAGCATGCTAAGGTGGGGAATTTGGAACTAGATGATCTTTAAGGCCCCTTTTGACGCAAATCATTCTTTGATTCTGTGATTTGATGAAATGGCCATATGGGGCTGCCTCTGCCCACAGAGACACTCACATCTTTGTGCCCAGCAGCACTTTGCACTGATTCCTTGCCTTGTAATTCTTGCTTTGGTGTGGTTATTGGGTTCTGCAGATTACAAATGTATTTTGTGCAAAAATATTTACAAAAGCAGCTAATACAGTGGTTGTTCTTCTAAGACTCAACTGACCAGAATTACTTATAAGTCATCACCTAAGGATATCAGGGTAGAATGACAGTCAATTTGTAAAGGATTTTCTTTGGATCGATAGAGAGAAAAACTGGATGTTTTAAAATATGATCTCTCACCACAAATCGATTTTATAGATGTGAAGAGTTTTATGTATATTTATTAGGTGATCTATGAGTCTACTTCTTTCTTTAATTTACTGAAGAAAAATCTGTCCACAGAGAGGTTTTTAACAGTATTAAAAAAAGCCATCAAGAACATTGCTAAAAGGTTATTTCATCAATAATTCAGGATATCCTTTACAAAATACAGAAATATTTCTAGGACTTCTAAAACGGAAAATCACAAAGTTTCTGTTTCATAGGAGAAGTCTAGTCTCATCTCAATTGTTATCCATACAGAAAAATGAGGTGGAAGTCACCTTTGATACTACTCACGGAGCAGAGTCTGTTTTTAATATGAGCTCTCACATGCCCTTTTCAGCCTTGGGATTTGCCTCCTTTTATCAGGAGATACAAAAAAAATATCAAAATATCATCTTGGAGCCTCATTTTTGTCTCCCTTTTCTGTATTCTTGTGGTGGGCAAGTCCTGTTCCCTACCCAGTCACTCAGTCATGCCCCAGCAGGATGGGAGAGAGAATCACAAGAGCAAAAGCAAGAAGGCTGTGCTCAGGATAAAGGCATTTAATAGGTGAAACAAAGCCATGCAAGCACAGCAAAACAGGGCATTCATTTACTACTTCCCATTGGCAGAGAGATGTTGAGCCATTTCCCTGAAAGTCCTGCCTCAGTACACGTAATGCCTACTTGGAAAGACAACTACCATGATCATAATTGTCCCTGCATCATCCTCCTCTCCTGAGCATAGCATTAAAAAGCATGGAATATCCCTTTGCTCAGTGGTCAGCTGTCTCAGCTGTGTCTACTCCCAGAGTCTTGTGCTCCCCCCAGCCTCCTTGCTGGGGCAGAGTGGGAAAAATAAAACCCTGATGCTGTACAAGCAGTGCTCAGCAATAGCCAAAATTGGTGTCTTATTGACTCTGTTTTAGTCACAATCCAAATCTAAAATGGGGTGCTATAAAGAAAATTAGCACCAGTCCAAGTGGACTCAATACATCTTGTATTTTCCCCTTCTTTTGACATTGGATCAGCATTAAATAGACAAGAGAAGATCAATAAATTCAACCTTTCTGGTCTCTCTAAACAGGTAAGCTAGTCAGATGCATATAGTGTAAATTTTCTTATTTGAACTGCTTGATGATATTTCCTGTTCTGTAAGATTCTTATTGGGAAAAAAGGAATTAGTCTGCATTTGAGAGGGATTTGGGGCTGGGGGTGGGTGTTGGGGTTTTTTTGTGTGGTGATTGGCTGGAGTTTTTTGGTTCCTTTTTGCCTGCAAGGTGGAGACATGACACCAGTTGTCATGTTTCAGGAGTAGGGTGGAAGTTGAGAGTATAATTAACAGCTTTACTGGAGACTAATTTTTCCCTTAATTGTTCTTATAACTATGAAATAATAGAATCAGAAACAAGGAGTATTAACATATTGCTGTTAACTTCTTCACTCTCTTTCTCAAGTTATGATTGTTGTATTTCATGTTGCTGTAATAAACTTTAGCTAGCAGGACACTGTGTTCTCTAACTGGCAACATATACAGTAATGAAGAACTTAATTCCAAGTAAATATGGTTGTAATTATTAGAGCAGAGATATTTACAAGAAGGTTTTTAGTTTGTACTGGCTAACCTCTTTGTCGAAGCAGGCAAGTCAGTGTGCAAGGGATATCAGGAGAAAAAACAGGGAAGAGAAGGAAGAATGAGGAATGAGAAGGGTAGACTGAGAATGTCAGACATTATTATAGTTGAAAGGGACAGTTTTGTACATTTGCAGCTTTCTTGAAGATTAAAATTTTCTCATGTCGGTGCTGATGCTAAATTTTGTGTAAGGGAAAAAGAAAACACAAGTACACACACCCCTGCCTCACTGCACAGATCTTCATATAGGGTTTCACCTTTTGGGTGGTGGCTGTAGAGGCTGAGCTTTTTCACTGTGGTCGAGCAGACTATAGTTGTTGACAAAGCTGTTTGATAAAGGCAAAGAACTTCTTATTTACCTTGGGGAAAAAACAGTAACAACATAATGGTATTTAACCTTAAACTCAGAAAATAGATGTGCTAGAAAAACAGCTCTTTCTAGCAATTACAGATTCTGCCTAAGTGTTGCTGTAGATGTTGTGGTGCTGCCCTCTTTGTTAAATGTTACCTTTTAGGAAATACTTTTTTTGTATTTAAGAATATTTGTTCAACATGAGTGAGCAACAAATTGCAGCAATTTCTTAAAACTTATTTTTGTTTCAAAAAATGGAACAATTTTTTTTTTTCATTTGAAGGACATCTAGGAACACCCTGATTTGTACAATCAGTAAAGTGAGAGTTTACAAGCCAGACATAGTGGTGTGCCAATGAGATCAGTCCTTTAATGTAATATATAAGGCTTTGTTTCTGATGTCTACATTAATCTATTTCATGTTTCATGATTTAGTGGCAGTGCCTCTTTCATTACCTGTGTTTCTATGGTAACCAAATATCCCATAATGGCACTGTTATGATGCCAAAAAATGTTTCAATTTAAGCTAATCTATTCAATCTTAGATCATTATGCTGCAGTACTAGCAGGGATGATATTACAGCCCTTTTGGTTTTGTCAGGCTTATTTTGGTGCTGAGAAAAGGAAAAAAAACACTCTAAACAGACTGTTGTAAGAAGCTCTGGGATGTCCATGACTTCAGAAAAGCTTTTATAGCTGTCTGGCATCTAACTCAAATATATTTTGTGATCTTGTGGTCCTCACAGCTGTATCCGACAATTGATTTTTACTTTGAAAAAACAGCAAAGTCCTTCTTTGATTCTTGTGTCCTGCTTTGATTCTTGTTTCCTTGTTCTATTTTTATGGATTTTGGATATCTTAAGTTTCCTCTACATGAAATAGCCATGCAAGCTTTTCGTAGCATATGGTCTCTTATGTTTAAAAAATATATTTTTTATTCCCATTGATTATATAATGTGATACTGATCAGAACAGTTTGATTGTGATCGATCAACAGACCTCCACTTCCAGTGGCATAATTAAAGAATGTAGCATTATGTATCTGTGGTCTTTATACTGAAGGACTTAACAGACATGTGAGCTTGAGTCACCAGGGCTCTTGCAATCACCTGTAATTAAGCATCTGCGTAACAGTTTGAAGAATCAGGTACCAAATGTAATTTTTCATTCTGTTTTGTCAAATCAGTGAGTGAAACAATGGGTTTATTATGGTATTTCTAAGCACAGTTCCCTCTGGTGCAAAAATAAGTAGCTAGTATTTCAGCAGAGTGCCTTGGAATCAGTAAGTTATATGCCTATTTTTTCACTGTCTATCTGCTCTCTATTCTTCCTAATTTCCCCTGAGATTCTCTCACTCTGAAAAACTTCTGCCCTGATATGAACAAACTGATACAGGAGTTATTTCACTGTTGGGTCCCTGCAAATTCCTGTTATGAAAGTACCACCAAGCCTCCTGATTTGATGAAATTAAGCAAAGCAAGAAACCCATTTATAATTCTTGCAACTGCAGCTAGTAAATGTGTTTTGCATCTAGAACATGACAAGATAAATACCAGCAACAAAATTGAAGCCGAAGAACTGAAAGAAACTGAGTGATTTGCCTACATTGAATTAAGGAG
>WBNO01030984.1:0-52243 GCA_013400575.1 Peucedramus taeniatus
TTTAATAACAGAGAATATCTTTGTCTCTCTTTCTAGCTTACTCTTTATAGGGACTTGTTTTCCTTTTCCTTTCTCTCCTTCTCTTTTTGGCTCTTCACTAAAACCATCTGTGACACACATGCAAGTTGATGGGTGTGTGAGCAATGCTTCACACATATTTACTTGCCCTACTTGGCATTATTTGCTAGTCATTAAAGATTATGCAGGAGTTTTTTGTGTCCCATTTTTTTATTCTCTTAGCAAATTAAGACAGGAATAAGAGTATGGTCAGGCTATTGGACAGATTTTTTTTTTCTTTTTTTTTTTTTTTAATTTCTTGGACAGACTACGTCTAGAGTTTAGACTGGGGAGGATTTAGACTGGGAGGATTAGACTGGAAGGATTTCTGGGTTTTCTTCCTGGCACTGACAATCATGCATTGTGTGAGCTTGAGCCAGTCACTTAGGGCCTGTTTTTCACACTCCAGTTGAAATAAATGGAAACTGCATGTGCTCAGCACCTCTGCAAACCAGGTCATTTATCTCTTCTCCTTTCATTTATGCACTGATAAATATAACAATCTTTGCCTTTGCATATGCAAACTGGATAGAAGGATACAAATATGGGCAGTTAAACATGCAAATCCCTCATTTTGATGCACAACCATCCATTTCATACAACCAGGGATTTCTACATTTGCCTTGGGTCCTTTTTGAAAAAATGGACCATAAATAACAAAATCTATACAGACTTGTCAGGGAGGCACAACTGAAATCAATATGTTTCTGTAGCTTCTTTTCTGTATTTTCACTTCTGTTAAAAATACTATTAGCTAAAATAATCATTTTAGCCTACTTTATTACTGGATTAAACCATGTTGTCAATGTGCAAATGCCTTGGGCATTACATGCTAATTGTAGGTTATTACACAAGACTCGGTGTTAGCTGTTTGACACACTTTGGGATTCTTAGGTGGGCTTAATTATCCTTTCATGGTACCTGCATTTCTTCAGTGACAGTAAAGATGTCCAAAGTGCTATGCAGCAACTCAGAATTGCCCCAGTGAAATGCCTATAGTGTCTCAGTATGCCCTCTGGACATATAGTAAGGGTCAAATCTGGTACAAAAAGCAGGAGAAAGTTTGTAATAAGCAGTCAGATTGACACCCATTTTCACTCTGCCTACCACTGCTCAAAAAAAAAAAAAAGTAATAAGGACAAATTTCTTCAATGGAAATTAGCATATTCATTTAAGTGCTACTGTTCCTGATAAACCAATGTCAGTGGCTCATGGCTCCTGGCTTCTGTGTCCTGCTTGTGCAGGAACTCGATGGAAGTCAGAAGCACTGAGGTCTTTCTCGCAGTCACAAGATACTGTTCACCAGCTTCAATGCAATTCTTCTGCTTTAAAATGATCAAATTTTGGTAGCATTAAAAAAAAAAAAAAACCACTCAGCTTTGTTGTGGAAAAAACTTTAAATGCTTATGTTTTGCCTAAAGTCTCACAAAGATACTAGAGCGTAACAAGGACTTCCTGCCTGGGGCTTCAAATCTGGATCCTGCTTTGCTGGGACAATTCTCCTGTCTGGACACCCTTGTTAGCTGCTTTCCCTGGAACCCCACAATGCCCCCTTTGTCATGGGATGGAGAAGCCCATCACCTAAATGAAATGCAGGTGGATGCACATATATCCTAGAGGAAGCCTTTTTGCCCGAGGTATTGTGTGTTCACATTTCTGGTGCCTGCATCGGTCACAGGCTTGGGAAGCGCTTGGATTTTCCTTGCAGAAGGTACACACCTCTAGTGATGGCATAGGAGGCTACACAGAGTGCATGCAACCCTCAGCTTCATTTCAGGCTACAGGAATTGTCCTGGCCAAAAGACTGGCCATGCTTGTGGCAGAACAAAGCTGGGTGCACAGATTTTGTGTTACTGCCCCAGCCTTCCGCATGTGCCACTCAGCTTCCCAAACCGAACCTAATAATTACAAAGCTGTGTGTAACCATGAGTTTACCAGGAGTCTTCAGTGAAACTGGCCCAGTTTAAACATCTATGACCCAATTTTGTTCTCATTGGACTGCACGGATTATTAATGTCAATGGAAATAATCTTAGATGCCCTGTAAGTGTCAGAGAACAAACAGCTGCTGTCTCTAGAAAGGAACTATGTATTTTGAGAATGGGGCTGGCAGCCAGGCGTTCCAGACTCCTCATACTGGCCTTGGGCAGATTCTGTATTCTTGCTGCCTTGTCATCCCCATGTAGCACAGATTTTTTTTTTTTTTGCCTTCCTTCATTGTGGATGTGTATGAAGATTAAATAAACCACCTGAAAATTATAAGCATAAAAATCACTATTACTTTATACAAAAACCAGTAGCCTCTTGCTTCTAATCAGTCCCCTGGCTTCTGATGTTTCAGTTAAAAATTCATACTGGTAGGATTTTTTTTGCTGCATTTATGTCTCTGTATTTCATTGAGGAGCTTGTGGTCCTTGTTAGCAATTAAGAAAGCTCCTACCTTATGTTCTAAAGATTAATTTAATACTTCATGGCAGTGGGTCGATATTGCAAAATGCTGGGCTTTACAAGTGTCAGGACTGTGTGAGCAGTTGGGGCTAATAGTGAAAGTGCCCTCCTTGCAGGGTGAGCTGCTAAGCAGCATCTCCAACTGGCCGGGTTGCCTGGTTTGCAAAGGAAGCCAGCTGAGGCAAGGATGGGCTGAGAACCCAGATGCATCTCATTGACCTGGATGTGGCAGCTGTACTCTTCCACCTCTTCTACCTGTACATAACCCACATTCTGGATGTCTCTGGATGTGGGCTAACCTATCTGCTGAGTATCCCACTTGCTAAGTTTATGACTACAATGCAAATGAGGCTGCAGTACTGTATATTACCTGGGTGGAAGCAGGCTTTTAGATCCAGGAGTGTCAGAGTTACAAGTCCAGAAGTGATCAAACATGTGAAATGACCCTGAAATGTTCTTAGGAGGCTAACTTGTTCTACCAGCATGCTTGAACTTTTACATTTCAGCAGTGTGAAAGCCAGTTGAGACATGAATTACTTGTTATAGAGACATCATCACCGAGTGTTACTAAATGATCACAAATGAGCAGTTAGCAATTTGAAAGCACTCAAATTCTGAAATGTTTATTTAATGGAACTGATATCCTAACTAATGCTTGCTACAGGTCAAGTGAAAAAATGCAGATACAAAATCAGATAATAAAAATTCATACCAAATTCTACCCTGCTTTTAGATTTTTATGCCTATGGCCATGAACTGCCATTTACAAAAGTTTATCTTTATAAATGCTTATGCTTTGCACCACTGTAGTTGCTGTAGTGTGCTAAAACTGAAAACTGAGTTTCCCTGTCCAAAATACTATTTATTACTGCAATCAGACACTTGTATGTGGAACACCAGCATAAAATACCAATCTGCCTTTCAACAAGTAAACAGAGACTTTAGGGCATTTCAGCACCTTCTGAGGAAAAGATATATTCAAGAACCTTCTGGACACAATCCTGTGCCATGTGCTCTAGGATGGCCCTTCTTGAGTGGGGAAGTTGGACCAGATGACTCACTGTGCTCCCCTCCAACCTGACCCATTCTGTGACTCTCTGATGTGTGAATAAAGTACCAAACACTGATCACAACTGTACAGTCCCTGTGCTAATAGTCCATAAAGTTCTACCTGTCTACTACTGAACTGTTCAGCTGTTCCACTCAATTTTTGGAAAATACTTTGAGTAGAAAAATTTTGTTTGGTAGTGAAAAGGGGGACTCCAAGAAACACCTGAACTGCAACACTTGAAACCTGTGGCACTGGATTTGTGATGATCTTGTGTCAGTGATGATCTTGACTTAGTTGGAACTTTAGAAGCAAATTAATTCATGGCTTTTGCTGTAAATGTAAGAAACATCATCAGCACTGGTTTAGGCCAAAAACCTAGAAGATCATGGTTCTTCTTGCAGCAATAGGGTGAAATCAAGGAGGGGCAACTGTGCCCTGAAAGAGCCAAAAGAGGTCTGGAGGTACCTGATGGAGGCTACGAGACCTCTGGACAGGCACATCAAAGTTCTGCCTCAGTTTGTTATTGGAAATAGTTCTGTGGGGTTGTACAGGTTCACACGTGATAACCATGAGTAGCAGGGAGTGAGCCCAGGCCTTCCACATCCTTGGAAAGGACCTAAGGTAATGCACCAGTTTCCTTACCTTTGTCAGATGTTTTAAGGCACAGAAGAAACTGGGACTTAAGAAATCCGTGAATCTGCTACAGCCAGCCTGACTCAGACAACTGTAAATTTTTCTGCTGTCCTGGTGATCTGCTGTGTAAAAAAACCCTAAAAAATAACAGTACTGGAATTATGAAAGTTGTAACAGAGGTAGCTATCAAGTCTAGGTTTTCAAAAGGAATTTCTTTAATTCAAGTTTTTATTTTCTTGCCACTTGAGAAATTCAGGACACAAGACCTCTGTTATTTAAGAATGCTCAGTGTCTTTTTTGGAAGGAAGACCCAGAATGTGCTACATTACCATCAATGGAAATGTGAGATGGGAGCCTAATTCTTTTGCAGCAGGGGAGATTAGAGAATATTGTGAATATCATTTCAGTATATATACTGAGTTTCCCAAGGGTATCTCATCAACAACAACTTCAAAAGTTACTTTTATGCCACTTCCACTCAGCTGACAAGAACACTTGACATTTTGAGAAGGTTTAGAATAGAAAACATTAGCAGTTCGTGTTGATCATGCAATTCATTGGCAAAAACACTACTGTTTAAATATCATGTTCAGTCATCGCTGGATTGCAATCTAATGAGCGTAAAAGATGAGTACTTCTCAAAAGTGACTTGTTTTGTAACTTATACGGTTACAAACTTGCAAAATGAAAACCGTGGACATTTACTTCCACCCAAATACTATTTTCAAGGTCAGTGTCCTTTTGTGCCTTGGAAACGCATTCCGAAGAGCTGTTAATAAATAGTCAGGATACTGTACTTTCTGCTCAGTGAAGTCTCAATAGGAATTTTCATTATTATGAACAGGATGAGTAATCTTGCTAATGGTGTAGCGACCAAATGTGTTCTAGCTTGTCTTCGAGCACTTCTAGCTTTACGGATGTATTAAGCCATTTTCAAGGAGTAGCATTCCAGGTGAGTCCTCAAATAAAAGGAAATGCAATGTCCTCTCTCTTCCAGTTGACATAATCACTGCTTGACTTTTCCTCCAATTGAACCAACTAGAGTTAAAAATTCACTTTGGCATGGATCAAGGAGTGGGATTGTTGATATCTTTAACTTGGTTGTTTATTTAACTTCCCAGTACATAATAACTTGTATAAAAATGACCTTCCCCTAAATGTATCTGAGTGGCTATGTTATATTATACTAATGACTGCAACATGCAGAAAGCCAAAACAAGTACTTTGCCAGTATCAACAGAAATTATGAAAATACAGTTTGCAGCAATGTATGAATTATTGCTGCCAGCTTGCAGCTCCCAAGTTAACTCCTGATGAAGTTATAAATTGTGACAATGAGTGCTGTTTCTATCTTGGGTAACAGTGTGGCCCAATTTCTGCTGTCATAAATGGAGACTAAAATCATTACAATTGGGTGGTTCTATTTCTGTCCTACTAAACTCAAAGTTATCCTTTCAACAATCAAATAATGATGGTGTGAGTTGGATGCAGAACTATACAGTAATTTCTTTTGTGTGGTTTCAGCCAGTTCAGGTACAGAGGTGGAAGATCACTTAGTGACAGTCTGGGAGTTAACTTTCACCAGGATGTGCAGTTCAGATCTTTGTTCACTAGCAAGGTGGCAAAAGAAATCTAATTTCAAGCTCCATTGGACATTGAAGGGAAGCAAACAACATCTGAGAGACAGAAAGCAAGGAAGGGATAGGATAAAAATTAATGAGAGTTATAAGGGGTGGGAAGAGGAATGGAATTGTTTATTTGAATCCTCCCTAAATGTCTTCAGAGACTTCATTCCAGGCCATACTAGTTTTAGCTTTTTAAAAACACATCCTCCCTCTTGTTTTAAATAGGGGTATGCTAGAATTAGAAGCACTTATCCATGCCATCCAGGCTTTAACTTTCAGGGTTCAGAAAAAATGGGACCTGGAACTGAAACAGCTTTGGTTTGGCTTTTGCAAAGACCAAACCACCCCTTCCCTTTCCCTCTGTATTTAGGCTAAAGCCTTAGCCAGAGCACTAGCAGCGAATGTATAAAAACAGCACACACCAGGAGAACGAAACACTAAACACTAAAAAAACTGCAATTCAGCTGCTTCACTCTAAGGAAGGCTGACTTATGGGCTACTGAAAAGACAGTAGAGCTGTTTCCACCCAGAAGCAACTATGAAAGGATGCAGAATCATTTGAGGCTGTATCGATGTAGTAGCAAGGTCGCCTCCACAGACTTCCACTAATGTTACATCCCAAATCTATCTGTGATAGATAGCTTGCATCTTGGTTGAGGATATCTGAAAGTCTGAAACATTTTCAAGTATGGTATGTGTACCCTGTTTTACTTCATCACTTTGCTTCTTTACTGGGGTAATCTTCACTCTGTGTGTTTATAGAAAGCTTGTTCTCCAGGTTAGAAAACAAGACTTGCTTTCATTGTTGGACTTCTTCCAAGCTCCATCATTAATTATAAATATATCTTCTTCAAATCTTTTTTACACAATCTTTTGTTTGGAAACCTCACTATTTAAAGACCTGTAACATCAGTTTGCCAAAGGCCATATTGTCTGAGGGGAAAGCGTATCCAGGATGAAATGCTTTTCTTCTTTTTCTCCTTGTGCAATAGTGCCTCATTACTGTTATTATTTGCAAAAGGGATGATTTTTCTATTATCAGCATATCTCTTTACTGCACTGTCAACATAATAGCTATTAAAAGAAATAAATTTTAAATATGTTTTGCCACAGATGAGTTGAATTAGCTCCCTGTTAACCTCTAGAATCTTTGGGACTCTTAAAACAGTTATTTCCCAAGACTTTTTAAAAAGTTTCTAGAGCACAGAAAGCTTGCCTATTCTAATCATAATGGAAGCATTTTTAAATTAGTATATTCCTTCTGAAGATACGTCCACTAATAAAAAAATCATATGGAAAAAAATTAAAGTATCTCAGAAAAATCCCAGGCAATCCTAGTGCATTTGTCATGAGATAAATCTCCATCTTATGAGCATTCCACTGATCCTTTTCAATTCTTTCATCTTCTGTGTGTTTTGTCAGAGAATAGTTGCAAACTATTTATCTTTTCCAGGCAGAATATGGAAGGGTTGTTGCACCTATCCTTGGAGTGTCTTGGTCAGAGTTTTTACTCTGAGAGAGTAAATAGAAATACAGAGAGAGAATACAAATCATAAATACTTCAGATACTTTCATGCACAAGAAAAACTGGAAGCTCTAGGACTCATTTTGAAATAAAATTGTTGCATAAAATTGTAAAACTTACCTAACAACTTCCTCACCATGGAAAACATCTGTACATGAGGATGATGATGCATACAGAACTGTGATTCAGTAGTAGAGTAATTTCCTGTAACAGACAACCAAATTTTATGACTCTGCATAGAAGACAAATTATCTTCTGCTGACTCACCTTCATCTTGCTCCATATTCAGGTATTACAGTATCTCTGGTCAGTATCACCCTTGGGTTGATACACATCTGTCATGCTTTTATTCCCTTCTATGGAAGGAGTTTAGACACAGCTTAAGTGAGATGTGAAAACAGGTGAAATTTCCACCTGCTCTTTTACACCCTTTTTCCTATGCAGGAAAGTCTGGGGTCTGGGTTGGGTTGGGTTGGGCTGGTTTTGGGGTTTTTTTACAGTTTGAGTTAACATCACAGATAGACTCATGGGTGGGTATATATCCAATATAACATTGCTGTAAGAACAGGTGGGAATAGCTGCAGGGACTCATTAGTTTTACTGTTCTGGTGTTGCTGCCAGAAAATTACATGCTGCTTTTCCCCAGTCCATTTTAAACAGGAAGAGTTGCCAGAAGCTTACCCTCTGTTTTCACATAAGTAGTATATGATCTGAGAGGTGGGAGTTTTGGGGTGGCACATCCATTTACTCACATCTCTGAGACAACCAAAGCCATTTGATTTAACCTGGAGAGAGAGGCTGCTCAGACTCACTGGGGAAGGAGTTACTGCTACCAATAACAGACATGAGTTCCATTCTCTGCAGAAGAGAAGGCTCTTCTCTCTGGAGCCTGATGGATGGATCTGTTCATTTCTTGCTGATGAATGCAAGGGCAGTGCATAAATGCTGTGTGAGACTACACAGTAGCACTGTAAAGTAGTAAGCAGACAGTAAAGTATAGGATTACCTGATGTCTTACCTTCTTGAGAAACTAGGATCACTAAAATGGGAAAACAGTTACTTCAGTCTACAAGAGAATTGGCATAGAGAAGAATTGTGAGATTGTTTATATTCCAAACAGAAGCAAAAGAATGGACCTCAGACATCTCTGCTATTTCTGCCTATACTCTTTTTCTGCATTAAGTGTTGGAGCATGCTGTCCTTCTGGCTTACAATGAAGTTTCCTCTCAAGTGAAGCATTTCAATCTATGGTGGTGCCAGGGAACAGAATGTCTTGTGGAAGCTCAATGTCATCCCAAGTGAAAAGAGTGAAGTATTGGGTTTGGGGGAAGGTGCTTCTTCTGTTACTGATGTGTCTTGGTGATTCAAAAACCTTTAGGCATGACCATTCTCAGGGAGTAGAGCAGATCAGCTTGCTGGGGGAGCACATGCCATCTTCTACTGTGCCCTTCTACTGGCAGAAAGGCTGGGAGTACTGCCTTCGAGCAACACTCAGTGACCTGCTTTGATCCTAGAAAGAAGAACACCTCACCAAGGAAGGACACAAGAGTTTTTAGAAGAATCCTGTAGTAATCTGTGGACTGAGATTATGCACACTAGGAGCATGGGGTGAGGAGAGAGGAAATGCAAGATGCTGTTGAGTCCTGACCTAAGAGAGGAAGAGTATGTAGCAATGTTTAATTTAGTCTCTGTATAATGCTCTTTGTTGTGCTAGATAACTTCAAGAATTACAAACTGTCCTTATGACTAAACAAATCAGAGAACTGCTGCAGGCACACTGAGAGCACAATATGTGCATGAGATACTATGTAGTAAATAATGGGATGTTGTCTTTGTGATATTGCGGCCACATGCTTAGCATGGAGGACTTAAACATTTACTAGAAGTAAATCCATTAGGAAAGACAATTGTTCCCTCATACTGACTTTCTCCAAGCCAGTGCATTGAAATTAGGCTGTTTCCTGCTCCAGACATTCCTTTAGAGATGACAGAACTCCCCCACCACAGCCTTAGTGCATTTGCGTTAGTGCTTTCTTTTTGCTAAGAGTTTTTTACTTTGGGCTTTGTTGATATACTTCTGCTGCCATCTTAACACAGATCCCAGTGTGATCTTGAATTTAGGGAATGGAAAATCCTGATAAACATCCGGGCTGCTCTGAATGCAAAGGACAAAGCCTTTGTAGTAAAATGTCTCTGACATACGCCCATGAAAAGTGTTTGATGTGCTGTAAAAGACATCTGTCTGAAAAAAAAATTGTTTTTCCTCTTTGGCTTTGTTGAACAGACTGTAGAAGTAAATGACACAAAGTAACCCTTCTTTTCCTCTCCTACTGCCCCTCTCTTTGTTTGATCTTGCAGTGATGTGATAATGGTGAGTCTGTAACTTGAAAGTAATTTCTGTAAAGACTTATACCGTGAACAGAGGGGTTTTATTTTCTGCTGCTAAAAGGAGATCAAAGTATGATCTAGAGATTAGACCTGTTTTGAGAGAGAAAACCGAGTGGCCTATTTCTACCTCTGTCACTGAATTGCTGCATCAAACTGAGCAAGTCACTTAACTTCTCTGTGCCCTGGACCTTTGCTGTGTACTGAAGCATTCAGCTCTTTCGCTAATAACAAACATTTTATATGGCTTAATCATAAATGATTGCCTATGTGCTAATTAGCCACAGTCAGTGCAAAGTTTATTATACTTGTTTTCAACCTTTACACCAATTCAGGGAACGTGATGGCTGGTTTTGATTTAATTTTGGTCACAGCTTGCAGGAAGGAAAGGAAGAAAGCACTAAGATCCACAGAGGAGCTGGAGGCAATGACACAGACTGCAGGCTGATGGGAATTTCTGGGCTCAGGGCTGTACTTCACAAAGGATGCTGGCATCAGAGAAGCATTATTACAGTATTTTATATTGGTCTAGATGAGTTTAAACAACCAGCTGAGCTACTAGCAGCAATGTACACAGTGCAGGCCAACCTTCTAAATAAGTCCTGTGTCTCACACTGACCACACTTGACTTTTGGTCACCATGTTTTTTCTCTTGCTCAAACCAGTTCAAATAACACTAGCTGAAGTATGCTGGCCTCCTCTTACAGCTGTAGTTTGGAGGTAGTGCTTGCTTGTGAGCTCAGACCGGCAAATGAATAAGTCAGGTCTGCAGTCTGCCAGTGTGCTTGCATCTGCACGAATGCACAATCTGCTGAAAAGCACTCAACTGCCCAAGCCCTTCAAATACCAGGGTAAAGCTGTGTCAACAGTTGTCTCCCTGACAACCTTCTGAGCACTCTTACACGTGGAAGAAATCAGCCAAAATTAATCTAGAAGGAAAAAAAAAACTTGTGGAAATCCCTCTGCTTTAGGCAAGGCTGCAGTTTTACCGTGTGCATAGAGAAAACTATGTCAGGAGTGTCCCATTCTGTGGCAAATTTAATCTGTAAGTACATGCAAAGGCAGTGTGATTAAATCAGAGGTACAGGAGCAATACAATACTATTCTGTGCACAAAAGCAGCCTCACATCAGTTCTGCATTATGTGCACGAGCAGCCTAAGAGAAGAGACTCCATGATTCAAAATGTCTGCAGTCTGCATCCCTGGATAGTCAGTAGGAGTTGAAGAAAACTTCCAAATGTTTTATGTGTATGTGAGGGAAACAAGAAAGCTGCCTTCTCCCAAGGTATCAACAGGGAAACTGAATAAAGGGATTAACAAGTTCTGTGCATGGTGACATGTTTGGGTTTGTTTGTTTGTTTTTAGTTTTTTTTTCTTTTTAATTTTCTTTTGATGCATCTGAGAAAGAAGCAAATTCCCTGAATTTCCCAGTATGACATGACAAAGCAAACACCATGAATCCCTGCAGCAGTTGCAACAGAATCTTCATGCCCTCTGTCCTTTGTCCTTCTGATGGGAAATGTTGGGTGGCATACAGCATTTAAAAGTTAATGATAGGCTAGCCAGTAAAAGTGAAGACTTGCAGCTTTGGGTTGCAGCAGAGAAACAGGAGGGCAGCCTGTTCATACCAAATGTCTGAGAGTACCTTATTCACGGGAAGCACTGGCAGACTATAAAGTACTCTGTTAATTATTGTTGACATTGCATAGAGAGCTTCATGCTGTTCTTTCTCTGCCTGCTTTGACTTAATTTGTTTGAGAAAGTACTTTTTCTGTGCTGCAGATTATGTAAATTCATATACTCTACTGCACTGACAGATGTGTCTTTGTTTTAGAAGAAGCCATTATTTTTTTCAGTGCTGAATGTGAATGGAGCATTTCACACTGGTGGCTTCCAAAAATATTTATAAAGTGAAGCTGAGCAGCTCAAAATATTTTGCCCTCCTACACTGACATTCACAAGCCTTTATAGCAGCATTATCAAAAGCATTTGCAGTGGAACGTGCATGAGTTGGCCACAAAGACTGGGTTAGTCAAGAAATGACTGAAGGCACACATTTTAGTCAGCTCAACCCCACACACTGTACAGTAGGACCCAGTTGCAACTGTAACTAACAGGGCAATTATTCTATATTGTGGGTCAAAGACTATCTTATAATGATCCCTTTCTCATAACTCCTGCAAATCTGAGGAAACAGGATGAAGAAGTAGAAAGTGAGTAAAATTCTCCTTTCTTCCTCTTTCAGATGGTAAAATGTGGTTTGACTGTTCACCGACTCCCACAGGCAGTGTTTATTCTGAGGGCTGATAGCTGCTCATGAGTCTGATACCTGGCTGTGAGGGATGGCATTGTTTGCCTTCCATATTTATGTTCCAGTTCCACTGACCATTGGCCTAGGTGTTCTTCAGCTCACTCTCCCACTCTTCGATTCTTCCTGAACATGCTGCTAAGAAACAAACCATGCTGCAGCCACTTGGGCAGAGAGAAAGGCTCCCTTTGAACGTGTAAATGCATCACACTTCCTCTTAGCTTTTACTATAAATTAATATGGCCTCTCTGCCAACTGATTGTAATGACTTCCATAGTCTTCACCATTGTATTGAAACCAGGGCTTCCCACACATTTCTTCCCACTAGGAGTTATCCAAGAGAGCTACACTGGCAATCTGTGCCCTCCAGCTGTAGGGAGAAGAGCTGTCTGTCTAAATTCATTAGTGTGGACATGATAATTGACACACAATGACTTCAGTGATAAGAGTGGGTGTACTCCATGTCCATTCTCAGCTTTGTGCATTTCCATCTTTGAAGTTTTAAAATATATAATGAATAGCAGTGAGTCCAAGGAACCCTACTTATAAATCCACTAAATAATGTTAGCTCCATTGGCTTTGGTCAGCCCCTCCCTGTCCCCAGGAGTGGGGGCTATGCACCATGCTTAAACACTCTGATTATCCTCAGTAGGCAAATGGATAGAAAAGACATTTTAAATAGGGGGAGTCTCCCCACCTGAATTGATACAGTGAGGAGCTCAACAGCAGGGAGAGGGAATATTTGTCATACACTATCCTGTCTTCCTAAACACAAATTTGCATTGATGAAAAAATAGCAAAAAGTTTTACTTAGCAATGAACAAGGACTCCAACAAATCCCCCTTCTTCATTATTTAGACAATAAAATATCTCTCTAGTACACCTAATGATTGCATGCTGCATAGGATGCCATTTCCCTTCAATGGACATAGAAGTTTCTTTCCTCATAATCCTTGCATTGTTTGGGCACAATCCTTTTTCGAACATTTGCATTTTTGCATTGCTAGATGTTAATTTTTTAATTCCTGATGAGTGTGTGACCTTTTTGTTATCTATATGCAGTGTTAATTCTGTGATATTTAAGCATGAAAAGTGTCTCAGCTGAAGACCATTTTCAGTGTTTTTTTTTTTTTTTGGTTAAGACAGTTATTTTGGGTTTCTTAATGCATTTGGAGGCGTGTGCATTAAAGTTACTTGTAAAACCTTGAAACAGGAAAGAATAGCAGACTTTAAAGCATGTGTTGCCATGTATCTGCTACCCTCTTGCTTATAGCTTGCAGCAGGTGAAAAAGCAGTAATGGGTGACTAAGAATGCAATAAAGGAAAGAAGTCTGGAGAACAGTAACAGCAAACACATGTGGTCTTTTGTATTCTTTTGTATCCTGTGAAGTATTAATTTCCTTTAGTGAATTTGCAGCTTAATTAAAAAAACCTCAAATAAAATCAAAACAACAAACAAGCTGTATCTTTCCTTTTGCTCAGCAAAAAGTAAGAGAATACCAATAATTTAGATTAAAATATTACTGAAGAAGCTATGACTCTAGTACTTGTGGACTTGTTTTGAACAGAACAGTTTGCTTCTAATGCTACCGTGCCAAGGAAAGCGGGAATTGGTATGACAGATCATTTCAGACTACATGAAGAACTGGGTTATAGCATGATGGTTGACAGGGATGTTCTTCTGACATGAGGTAGCCCTCCAGATAGAGGTGATGTTTGTCTGTGCAGAATACATTTGTTTTCGATGGCCAAGCTGTGACTGTGAAGTAGGCTTCCTTTCCTCTGGGACCTTATCTCAGATTACACCAGCTCCTACTGCAAGTGAAGAACACCTTTCTTTGACCTTGACATTACTGGAATAAATGTTTAGAGGCATGTAAAACCTCAAAACAAACACTCCTCTCCTTGGGGAACAGATAAGTGAACAAACACGTGACAGATGATAGTGACGTTACCTAATGCGTGACCGATTCGCACGCATATTCTGCTCTCACTGGAGTTGTAAGAGGCCACAAAAGAAAAACAGGTCATGTTACCAGTGTGCCTGGTGTATTAGTGAGCAGGTCCATAGGTGCTTGGCTTGACATAGAAGTAATGTTTGAAGATACTGGATTTCCCAAGGAAGCCCTTAACACGATGCAGAAGTCTTGCTAGAGCTTTTGACTGTTGTAAAAATTCAGTTTCAAAATTCACCTCCCACCCAAAAAGTACAAACGAATTTTTGCAACCAGCTCATAAAATCTTCCCATTGCAACATGGTGACTCTGTCTTGAGAAGGACTTTTTTGGAAAACTTTACTTGGGATTGCATACCTATGACTGGTAGGTGTACAGTCCTTATGTGAACACCTTTTATCAAGAACAACCTTGCCACTTCCCCTCATCAGGTGGAGACAGCAGATGCCTAGCAGCAGCTACAGGTTTGTAATGCTCGCTGAGATGTCCAATTGCATGGAGAGACAGGAGAAACAGAAACTGGTCAAACTGGTTCTGGAGGCCCCGTTAGGGGCTCCCTGATGCTGGGTCTTGTTCAGGCAGGCTGTGAAGCCCGGTGCGACAGGGTGGCTTCCACTGGAAAGAGCCTTGCACTCCCATTTTTTTAATCTTCTCTCACTCCCATTTTTGTCCTAATTCCTTCTCCCCTTTTTATAGCGTTTTGTGTGAAAGAATACACTGGCAATGTTGAGTACTGCATTGGAGGGAGGCCCCAGTTAAACTGCCTCCAGATGTGCTTGAACTGGCCTGGCTGTGTGCGCTGAAGAGCAAAGCCTGGCTGCTCGGCTGGGAGCAGGCACCCATGTGCCAGGCGATGCACGTGGCTGGCTGCCACAGTTACTAACCTAGTATTAACTGCATTAATTGTGGACATAAACAGTGCTTAGTGCCAAGCATGTCACAAGCTGATTATAAAAGCTGTGGTGTAGGCAGAGTTTCAAATTGTGCTTCACTTTTAATTTCCAGCGCCCTTCCCGTCCCCTCCTACCCACCNGGGCGCAGCTGACCTACTTTTTCTGCATTTCTCCCCACACTGCCCCGACCCCTCCCACGCATGGGCTCGAAGGCTTTTAACCCTTGGGAGCGCGGCAGCCGCGGCTCCCCGGTCCCGGCCGGCCCTGGGGCTCGGGGCCGCGGGGATGCGGGGATGCGGGGATGCGGGGATGCGGCTCGGGTTGGGCCTCCAACCAACCTTTGCCCGCAGCACCACCCACTGGGCACTGTGCAGACACGGACCAGCCGCACCGGGCTGAGCCACCACTTCTGTCTGCTCGCCTATTGCCCCAGCCTTCCCCGGGACTGGTGTCGGCTCGGCTCCCCGTGATTCTCCCCTATTTCTCCCATTAACGAACCTTTAACAAAACAAATAATAACTGTAATGAAATACGAAGTACCTAGAACTCACAGAAATGGCGCTGTTTGCATTTCTGTACAATGCAGCCCCACCTTTCTGCAAGGGAGAGGACATCAAAGCGTTTTGGAGAGGCTCTGCCCTTTGTGGCTCATGCTCTGGCACCTGGTGTGGGAAAAGCTGTATGATTATGGTGACAAAACACGTCTGACACAGCATACGCTGAATACTGGCTTGGTGTGAAGAGCACATTGTAAGTGCTTTGTATTTGATGTGCTTAATGTGGTCAAATAGTGCTCAGTATGATATTCAGCTGATTAATTGTAACTCACTTTTGGATTGAGCTTTGCCTCCCTGTGTTTTATCCTAAAACAGTGGGTTGTCTTTTGCTCTTTTTAGAAGAATATTAGAGGAAAAGCCCTTTAGCAGCACAAAAGTCTGGAAAGGGGGAAGATAATACTCTCACATTTTTAAATATAATACTCTTTCTAGAAAGGCCAGAAGTAAAATGTTCTGAAATAAAAAATTTGCATTGAGTGCGCACCTTTCAACATGCAAAAATTTTTGCATGCATTGAAAAGTGCCTCCTGGGTTTTAGTAAAGATTATTAGACAGCTGTGGAACTTGTCAGGAAAGTGTTTCCTCAAGTATGTAAACTCTACTGAGTATACAAACAAACTGCATCCAAGTACATAAAGATAATGGCATGGTCACTTTGTCCAAAAAAGTTGAAGTTTTCCTGGTGCAGCTGGCGAAACTTGGAACAAAAGTAAAACTGCTGGTAAAGGAGTTTCCTAGCAGCGTGGATTTCATAGGTTCAGGACCAATGGGCATCCATGGAGTAATCAAGCTCTGTGGTCACTGTGACCGTGGAGTAACAGCTGTGGGTCACTCTTTTGGCTGTTGTTGAAGGATGGTGGGGATGGGCAATGAAGCTTGTTTATGTTCTAGAGGAAGGCCACTTACACTATTGGTGAGAGCATTATCTGTGTTTTGAGAATGTGCTCAGCTGTGCTCCGTTGCTTTAACACATTTCCACTGAGTGGCCACTGACCTATTTGTAATCTGGTTCGCAGAAGTTTTATTTTGAGTGTGGTAAGTGGAGAGTTGCAGGGACATCTGGGCATGATCTTCCCCTTCCCACAAAGGAGGCACCTTCAGTCAAACTTTGGGCTCTCTAACGGTGTTGGATTATCCTTAGCTAATGTCATACTGTCCTGCTCTTAAGGGTAATAAATAAATAAATCCCCTCCTGACTGTCAGATCTTTCAGCAGCCTTGATAAGAATAACTGCCAGGTGTCTGTGATAAGACTGTGGTCCTTGGCAGCAGTTTAGGGTACTGTTCATGAGGAACTACTGGGGTAGTTCCTGGAAAAACTGGATTTTATAGAGGGATTACAGGAATTTGTTCATCTAAATGAAGAGTGCTGCTGGTCCCCCTATGTCTTTCTCAAAACACAGGATGAATATTGGGTTGCAAATGGCTGTCACTCAGAAGTATAAATTAGGAGGACTACGGGGTACTGCCAGTGAAACTCTCTACCTCCATTACAGTTGCCTTTGAGTGACTATCCTGGTTACCAGATGGTTCAATCACAGTTTGTTTCTCTTGTTTGTTTTCAAAGAGCTGTATGCAAGTTGCAGCAAACAGTTATGTTAAGGGACAAAGAATTTGCACTTTACACAGGGAGTAAATTTTAAGTACCCATCAAAGCAGAAACGTGAAGATTCTGCAAAGTAATTGGTAGGCAAAAACATGTCAGCTCAAATTTAGTGATCAGTTACTATCACAAAGTGATCTGTAGGGATTTTTTAACAAAAAATGAAGTATTTCTTTACATCATTAATGATTAAGTTGAAAAGTAAGTAATGACTGCAAACGTTGCTCTTGGTTACAGAGTTCATAGAATACACTTACTAAGGGGAATTTTTTCCATGTTTTTCAGTTAACCCAGAGAATCTCTAGTATAGGAAGTAAAAATTATGTTGAATGAGTGCCACCAAGTGTCTTCCTGCAGAATATGAACACCCAGGCCTTACGTGGGAGCAAAAACAAGACTGCACCATTAGGTTCTGTAATTTTAAGTGAGACATCTCAGAGGCAGTGAATTCTGTTAGAATGACAGAGTTGCGATTATTATTCCACTGAAGTGCAAGAGCAAACTCTGGAAAGCTGATAAAGGTGAATATCTGTGGTAGGGGTGGAAAAAAAGATAATTCTGGGTATCCATCCAGTTTGTCTTTCTGTTCCATTTTGCTTATCTTCTGAGTGAGTGCTCAGCATTGACATGGGACTATCTGTGCCTGTGCTGTACTGTGTCAGATGTTGATATGATACACCTTATCTCTCTTTAGCAGGGCTGGTAGGTGTCACAAGACCTCCTAACAGGTAAAATATGTTACAGATCTGGCTGTTAATGACTCCATTTTGGCCCTTCTTCTGCCACTATGGATCCCAATGCTGACCATATTAATAGCTGCCCTGGGTTTTGTGTATGAACATCAGATTCAACAGAAGAAACAAGTCAGGTGCTGTCAAATGCCCTCCAAGATGGCTCTATCCTGAATTCCCTGTAGATTAAAAGTTCCTGAACGATCTGTAGATTTTCTGTTCATACACAAGAGTGTGTCTAAAGAAGGAAGATTTGTATCAGTCTTACAACTTTCTGAATTTCTGTTTGATTCAAGAAATTGATACCCAAGTATGTTGAAACTCCAGTTGCATTTCTCTGTGCTGTATGTTGGGGCAAAAGAGTGATGCCAAAAGGCCGTTTTACATTGCACACGATAATAGCTGCTCCTTGTCATGCTGGAGTTCATTGCCTGAATTTCCACACTGCAACCAGAAACCATTTCCAAAGCAGCTACACAAAGAGTTGTGGTGGGTAGCAAACTTATTAACTCTCCTCAGAAATGTGAAGTGCCTTTTGTTCTGGTTAAACAGCAGAAGGGGAGTAGACTGGGACAAGGGTCTAGCCAAAGAGACTGTTTATTGCAGGGTTTTGGTAATGTACTTATTTGGACAGAAATAGTTTAGGTCATGAAATGTGCTGAAGCCTGCACACAGAAATTGAATTTTTTTTTTAATGGAATATATTTATTTATAGATAAACTGATCAGTCTGTAGTACATGGCACCCATTAAACCTGGAGGAGTGCCAGGGAGCAAAGAGAGCACCATATATTCTGGGGACTCTGGGCAATGAGCAGGCATAGAGTCTCCGTTTAATCAACAGCCCATTGTATGTCTCAGGGCCTTTCCACAGAAGTTAATGGGTGAACAGACTTCTGCTGGCACAATTTTTCCAATGTAGCACTCTTTGTTCTGTTCTGTTTTATTATTTCACTATAAATAAACTTAAAAGAGTCAGATTTACCATTGCCTGAGCATGCTGTGAAAAAACTTACCTTCAAAACAGTGTATAACTCTTCTTTGTGTGATGAAGGGTGGAACTGCAAAGTACAGAGACAGACATCAACATATTGACCTTGAATTATTTGGAAGGACTTTCATTATTTGTATGGGTGATGTATATTTGGTGGTACCTGTTGTGTCCAAAGGGGGCAACTCTCACGTGATTTGCTCTCACTACATGTAAAATTCGTGCTGTTGATTTGGTATTTACCAGTATGCAGGGATATCTAAGCTCCACTGTGTGGTATGCTGGATAACTAGACTGCCCTCTGTATGTGGGTAGGCAAAGCTAGGTGCTAGATGTATACAAAAAAGGTGAGAAGTACCTTTGGAGGCTCAGAGAAATGTTTCGTTTTGCCAAAATTTACTTTCTATACAGAATATTAAGCAATTAGTTGTCCTTTTCCTCTTGTGCCCTTCCCAAGCACAACAGACAAAATTATCAGTATTCTTGCCAGTAATTCACCTATTATCTCAGTTTAAAAGTATTTCATTGTTTCATGGACAGTTTTTAATATACTGGAGAATGTTCCTGTCAGGCTGTGATATCTGGGCATGATCTCACCATTCGTTCAAGAGGAAAAATAAAAGCTTCTTCTCTAAAACGGTCAACCTTACTACAGCTTTAAAAGCACTCTTTGGGGAGTTGAATAAAAGCAAATGGCAAACTAAAAAGTGTTGTTAAGGAGCAAATCCAGATGCTTCCAGAACTTGCAAAAAAAAAAAAAAAAACCAAAACCAAAAACCCAAAAACCACAAACCAGAAAACCAAAAAACAAACGAATAAAAAAACACAGACACAAGGACACACCCACTAAATTGGACTAATGATTTCCAAAAGGAAACAATCAGAGAGATATTCTTCTACTATCCAGCAGTGCTAGTTTACTAAATAAGGAAATAGTAAGAAAATAAGAGCTTTGAGAGCCAGTATAATTAATAAACATGAATGAGGAGGCTCTCCAGAGGAAAAGATTTGCACAGGGCCTGAATTTAGAGTAAACATTCTACTTTAATAAGGTCCATGGAAAATCACTTAAACAAGTTGCACGGCTGATTGGACATGTTGGGTTGGTGAGAATCAGGTGGGAAGCCCACAGTAATGGTGTACTTTGAGGCAAGGAAAGTTCGTGTTGTCATGACGACTAATGTGTGATATGTGCAGACATGCCCTGCAAAGCAGCCCCACACTCCCAGCCACTTACCCCTAGCAAAAGATGTTCTCGGCTTCCACTTTTCAGATATTCAATAGTTGTAAGAGAATTACCTCACAGCTGTAGCTGTTCCCAAAGGAGTTCCTCCTTAATGCACACAGCTCCAGGTGTTTGGTTTTCTGTGTTACCTATTAGCACTTCATGTTTCTACTGAGCTTAGCTGGTTGACCAGGCTTGGTTTTCCTTTGATTCTTAGTCTTCTAACAGTGTGGATTTTCTCATTGCATGTATGAAGGACTCTGTTAATGTATCTTAACATCTGGCTACAAAAGGTCAGAAGTCATACAAAACAGCTCATGAATAGCTGATGCCCAAATAAGTCCTGTTTTTTAAAAATGTGAAATCTTGTACTCATCAAAACTTGCTACAAGAAATGTCACCTGTGAACAAGTAAATGGCCAAAGTAGAGATCACTGGATACAATTTACCAGAGTAGAAATCTATGGAATACCTCTCAAGATGAAATGGCCAGTATGTTTTTGGTTTTGGAAAAAACTGAGGTTACCTTAGGTTTTATTTGATTAAACAACATAGGAATATATTGATTTTGTGACTCCATTCTGCCTCTTATTTTAATAAGAGAAATTAAGTTTCTCTTAATGCAATTATACCTTTAGATGTCTGTATAGAATATTTTTCCCAAGACAAATAGTATATATATTTTATTACACAGAATTATGTTAAAAGGCAGAAATTATTTTAAATAATTACATGTCACAGAATTTCCCTCCTTTAACAATGAAAATGCTTCCATTTCTAGCTAATGGCAACAACAAAACCCTGTTTATTTTGTTTAGGAGAGCTTTACTAACACCATGCTAATTGATGCTTAATCCAACTTCATTTGAATTATTTCTGCTAAAGGCATTTGGAATGGACTCTGAAATACTGGCTCATGTGGAGGAAGATAGTTATTCAGACTTTTTTTTCCTAAGGTTTATTGGATGTCCCTTTGGCTATAGGGTGAAAAAAGTTGGTGTTCTTCAAAGAGCAGTTTCCTTTTATTAAAATCTGCAGTCAGAGGAACACAGCTTTCACTGTGCTTTCTCCTATCTGAGTCATGTTCTCAGTGGGTGATTGATCAACACTTTGTCAAGCCTGGACATGGTAAACTACAAAAGCAACATGATGAATGGAATTTAAAATGTATTTCAAAATAGAGTTCCTTCTTTATGATCAAAATGAAAGAAAATATTCCACTGGGATCTCTGATCCAAAACAAAACTGCCAAGTTAAACATGGCAAAGTTAATTTAAGATTGTGTTCTGCCATGTAGACATTGAAGAGAAAAATCAAACAGAACAAGACAGATCAACAAGTCGACTAAGCAATGTTACCTTTGGATCTCATCATTGCTCAAGCATCTTGAAAAGTCAAAAGAAAAGTGACACTATTTGACCGCATTCCTGGACTAAAGTTTGTCTCCTGTCTCTCCTCCTATCATGTACCTCTAGTCCAGATCTCTGTGGCTAAGTGTCCAGAAGGAAGATGGGAGTTCTCCCTCCTTGAATGTGAGGTTTTTGATTACTGTGATTTCCTTGTATATTCAGTCTTCTAGTTTAATTATATTTTTCTTAATTTTTAAATAAATGGCACCTGGAGGTATCACAATATTCTTCTTCCTTTTGATGCCTTTCTTTTTTTCCCAGCAACTAACCTCATGTCTCATACTGCTTCACAAGGTGACACCTGCATTTACCTTCAGTCCTATGTGTGTTCTTGCAGTTTTAGACTACAGGTTTTCTGGGATAATTCCTTTCCCAAAAAGATGGGCAGCATGGTCTTGACTAAGTGCATAAACACAAAAACAGAGTAAATAATGAATAGCTTTTTTATAATCTGTAATAGAAAAGTTAGATTTTAATGTGACTGTTACTTGAAATGAGGATGACAACATTTTACAAAGTTACTGTCAGGAAGCTGCCAGTGGTGGCCTGATAGCAACCCCTTGTGACCAATTCCCTAGGAATGGCAGTCTCCAAGGTACCCCTGGCAGAATCTCAATGCCATTTTTTAGAATCCATCTTCAGGTTGATGAATGTTGGTGGCCTAGCACATACTTCTTGTCATCCAACACGTACAACTTGGATGTGCTCCTTGTTAGATTACGTGGTCAATTATGTGATTATGTGTGATTTTTCAGCCTGACTGGGCAGGCCAGTGTGCTGCTGGATGGTGGAGAGCCCCAAGAACTCTGTGAGAGACTCAGTTCCATGTCCCCATGGCTGCTCCAGGAGCCACCTGCTGGAGGGGTCCATAGTGTGTGTGTATACTGATATATTTCTCACTGAGGGACAGACATCCCAGCAAGGGAACGAGACAGGGTCACCCATAGCACTTATGTTTATGTGAGGGCTGAGCATGCCTCTGCGTGTGGCTATGCTGGGACACACGGGTTGGTGTCACCCTGACCTCTATCAGGCCACCAGCTCTGTCAGCCCCAAAGTTTCATAAATCCTTTGCAGGTCAATAGGGTGCTGTCAACAGGGGAAGTGACACAATGCAGCAATACCAAGATATTTCAGATGTCTTCAAAACAGCATGTCTAAAAGCTTAAAAACGAAAGAATGCCCATTTTTACATTTTATTAGAAATTTTAGATTGCATGCATAAAGTTACTGGAACTATGCTCTTGTGGTTTGATTCATAATATCTCTTTTAATAAGTGGAGTTATGAATGAATGGCAATTGTTTCCTTCAGTGTCTTCTCACAGGAGTCTAGTCGGAGTTTGCATAGGCTAACTTAACTTTCCTGTATCCCAAGAAGATATAGGCAAGGAAATCCTTTGATAAAGTTGAAATGCACGTTATTTTGTTTGGTGGATACTGTTGCCCCCTGGAGGCCATTTCTCGGCTATCAAAATATTAGATTGAAACTTAAATTAAAACTTAGAAATGTTTGCTGTGATAAACAAAATATTCCCTTTAGCAATTAAAAATATTGCGACTTTAATTAAAAGGGTTTATGAGCTTATCAGAGAAATAACTTATTTCTCACTATGCTAATTATTTTTCTACATTTGCTGTTTAGATTTGCAAATTGCTAGAGAGTTAAATTTAATTGGTTTTTAAGGAAGATGAATATTTAATTTGAATACAGTACATGGGAAAAATGAGGATTTTGTGAATATGTGTGTGTGTTTTAAACAGTGTAGATAATCAGCCTAGGGAGTGTGAATGCCTCCGCATGAACTGCAGACAGGTTTGTATGCAATGCTCAAAGAAGTTGCTCACTTTGCTCATGGAAGCTGCTCGTATTGCTTACAATGCTTATGGAAGTGCAAGGGAAAGGGCAGTGCAAGGCTGTGAGTAAAGGCAGCACTGGGCCTCACTCAGGCTCTGAAGGTGCTGTATTGCACCTGGTTGAAAACAGCGCTAAAATCGAAGGCAGCTTGCAGAGCTCAGGACTCTGTGTGGCCAGTGACAGCAAGGGCTCAGCTAATGGCCAAGTGACTCAGACCTCACATCCACCTCCTTCTCCACTGCATGGCCTCCTGGAAAGGGAGCCCTGCTGGGCTTCCTTCCGGAGACCCTCTGAAGTGGAAACGAGATCCCTGCATTTGTGTGAAAAGCACCTCGTCTTTTCCTTTTGTTTCTGGGTCTGCTAGAGCTTCTTTGGGCTTTTTACAACAGTCTGGTGCATGGCTGTCTGCAACTGACATTCAGCCTAAACAGCAATGAGCGTCAGTCACTGGCCATTGGAATAAAATCACAACTACTGACCCAATTCCACTGTTAATAATTAATTGGGCTGCTCATGCAGAAAGATTTTTTAATGTGACTACAAACCTATTTCTAAATATTTAGTTCTTACTGGCATTTCTAAACATTGTCACTAATGGTATGCATTAAGCGTAAAGTTATACATGTTAAATTTTTTCACTTTTGTAATTATTCCCTTGCCTATGCTTGTAATAGACTTTTTTCTTCATAAGTGCTGTACCAGTCAGCTGGTGCTCTGATTTCTGCTGCCTCCCCTGTATCTCAGAATAGTTTCATTATTCTGCACCAGACTTCCTGCCCTGGTGAGCACCAGCATTTCAGGACATAGCCATGCTGGCAAAGAAATAACCCCATACTAGTGCAAAGAGTACGAGGTTTGTGAAGAGAACAGGATAAGGGCAGTGCTGGGTACTGCTTCTCCTATGTATTGTCTAACCCCAGTAGGGCTGATGTATCTGGTGGTTAATGAGCCATACACCAGGACAGACTCCCTGTTCTAGATCCCTTCTTGGTATCTGGCTGTTTCTTACCAGCCTCACATCAATCCCCTGTTGC
Source organism: Peucedramus taeniatus (assembly GCA_013400575.1). Taxonomy (NCBI): domain Eukaryota; kingdom Metazoa; phylum Chordata; class Aves; order Passeriformes; family Fringillidae; genus Peucedramus; species Peucedramus taeniatus. Next base: position 24,284 of record WBNO01030984.1, read on the forward strand.
AGGAAGTTTGGCAGCTTTCTGAACAGGCATATGGAGAGCATTTGTTTCTCCTTGCAAACTCATCTGAAGGCTGTAAGTGTCCCTCCTTCTCTTGCTCTTTCTCTTCTTTCTCTCCTTACCATTGGGTTCAGTACTTCATTTTATGCAAAATGTAATCTGGTCTGTTGCACTGAGCTTCATTAGCACTTCATATAAGCTGAGTTACGGTCTTTAAAACTACTGAAAATCAAAGAAAGGGTGCCTGGTGAGGAGTGCAATATCTGGGCTTGAACTGGTTATTTTCTGCCCATAATGTCAGTACCACGTGGCGTAGGTTCAAGTGTTATAATATAGCAGTGTAATATCAGTGGAAAATATTACTGTTTTTTCCTGGGCACACTTGTGAATAAAGGTTCCACATAATCTGAGATGCCAGGAATTTTTAGTTGAAGCTCTCTTGATACGCTTCCTAACTAATTAAAATAATAAAATTTTCTGCTGGTGGAAATGTTCTGTGACATAGCTCAGCAGTGTTGATAAAGCAGTGTTGGAAAATACTTAAATTTTGAGGATGATTTGATGATTTGGGTCTCATCAAATGAGATCACATTTATACGCTTCCACCTTGCTTTTACGTATCTCTTGCATATATTAAGTTTAAACATTTATATGTAAACCAACATTAACAGAGTTTATTGCTGTTCATTCCAAAATTCTAGCTTTAGAAATTAAGACATACACAGACTGAAAAGCATTGAGGATGCTCATTACAGTGAATGGAAAAGTCTTTACTCCCCTGCCTCTCTATAGGTTCCCTCTATTTCTTCCTGCTGGCTCTCAGCCTGCTTCTACATACCTAATCCTCCAGCCAGAATCCTTCTTATGCTGCTTTCAGTAGATATACATAAACATAATTTTAAAAATTCTGCCCAATTCCTGAATGACCCTAGATGTCAAGTAAATGAGGTTACCCCGCAGGTGTCTCCTGCACTCTTACTACAGAGGTGCTGGCACAGCCTGGGCAGATGGGGCTCCTGGCTGAGGCCACAGCCCAAGGGATCTGAGTAGCCACTTTCCAGACTGAGGCAGAGAAGAATATCAGAGGAGGAGGAGGATGTAATATGGAAGGAAGGAGAGGACGGCAGAGACTTTCAAAATAAGCCAGTTCATAGGCAGGTGGGATGTGCAGTTCATCCTTTTGAGAACATCTGGGACAGACCTGCCAAAATTGTCAGAATAGGTCTGATTGATGAACCTTAGATGGGGGTGTAAAGGGGCTTTTGAGGTGTTCATGATTAAGTTTCACCAGGTTGAAAATGGGTGAAATATCCATTTGCTATCATTTTGAAAGGAAAAAATAGAAATCTATGCATTATTCACCAGCACGAGGCTTAAAATGATGAGCTAATGTTTTGGTTTCACCTGGGATACAGTTAATTTTCTTCTTAGTAGCTGTGGTTTGAATTCATTATGATACTAATGTTGATAACACACCTATGTTTTCGTTGTTGCTAAGTAGTGCAACTTAGCCCTAAGTCAAGGATAGCTGGCCTGAACTGATAGAATGGCATGCCCAGTGTAAACTGGGGGAGTTGGCTGGGAGCTGCTGGTCTCTGCTGGGAGATGGGCTGGGCATCACTTGGCAGGTGGTAAGCAACTGAGTGTACATCACTTGTATTTCTTGGGTTTTATTTCTCTTTCTGTTGACTCCCTTTTAAATACAGTTAGTGTTATATTTATATTATTTCACTTATTAAACTGTTCTTTTGTAAGCCCACCTCCACTCCCCCACTGGTGTTTAGGGTGCAGTAAGTGAGCGGCTGTGTGGTACTTAGTTGCCTACTGGGGCTAAACTGTGGCAGGGAAAAGTCATGATTTTTGCTTTCAAAATTCATTTTTAACCTTGGCACGCTTGAGACTTTGGTTGTGACATCTCTTAAGAAGTAAAGACTGCATATGAAATGAGGGCTCTTGGGAAAACAAAAGGACTCAGGCCTAGGACTTAAGCTAAAGGAGGGTGACCAAGGTCAAGGCAGATCAACAGCACCATCTGCAAGACAAGCGTGCTCGGCTTGCTCTTCAGTGAATGTGAACAGAGAGCCTTTACCATAATATTTAACCCACAGAGGGTGCTTTCCCAGGGAAGTCTTTGAGAAACATGAACGGCCATTATGGAGAGGCTGAGGCACAGAGGAAAAATGAGGTGTTTCCCCACAAAGCAAACACGGTTTCAGAGATAAATAATACTGGTGTGCTGACTTCTGTTCTGTACTCATTCTGTTGGTTAAAAAGCTGGGGAGGGAGGAAGGCAGGTCTTAAGGCCATATTTCTCTGGAGAACAGAGCAAGTTAAAATATCCACCTCTATTTGAAATATGCCTCTTTTTCCTGTTAAAACCTCCAGTTTTAGGAACTGGGCTTTAATGGTCGCCACAAGGAAGGCTTAGGCTAACCATGGTAGCACGGATAGCTAATTCCAATTTCTGTTTCTCCTCTGACCACAAAATGCAAACCCTAAGAGGTTTGTAGACAATGATGAGGTGAGAGCTGCCCTGCCTACACACTGGGTATTTACAGCTACAGAAATATGAATAAAGTGTGCTCCAGAGGGGCGTTAATTGCCTTCAGTTATGAATACCGCAGCAGGAAGGAGAACGAAAACCAGCATGCAGCTTCTTTTGTTGGTGATGGAGGGCAAGCACAGCCACATGCGGAGGGGTTGTGAGAGAAAGAGTTATTTGTAATTAACAGCAAGGAGGAACTCTAAATTGAAGCAACCCTATGGTGACCACAGTGCACGCCTGGGGCTATCAGCGCTGCCAGCATGGTCGGGTTTGGCTTTGTCTGCTGTGGCAAATGGGTGGATAAATAGGAGATGGCACTGCTGCATGTGTGTGCATGAAGCAGCTGGCCAATTGGCAGGACTTCTGGCACTTTTCTCCCTGCTAGAAGTGGAAAAAACCCCAAAATTAAATAGAGTTACTGACACTAGGAGGTGTTGGGCATTGTGATGCACCAATAGCCCCATCCTTAAAACCCCTGAAAATCAGTTCTTTCTGGGCCTAAATTCCTCAGCCCAGTAAACCCCAAGCCTGTGCACAGCTGTTATGATCTAAGTCAGTGTCACTGACTAGGGGAAAAAAACACACAAGACTTTTGGAAGGTCCTTTCACATAAATTGCTTCCAATGAATTATTTACAGTTTACATTAGCAGCCACACTCTACACGACATCATTAAATTTTACAAGGCTGTGATGAACAGCTGCATCTTACACAATATTTTTTCATCTTTGCATGTAAGACATTGGGTCTTTCAAGGTTGTTCCCTAGGCAAGTAGCATTATTTTTTAATTCAGCCACAGGGAAAGCTGCCATTACTTCATTGAAAAACTGTACCTCTCTTTACTTTGTGAAGTATTAACAGTATTTCTTAAAAGCTAGTTTACTTTGGCCTTACAGGTAAGGTGTGTAGGGGGGGAAGTATGCTCTCAAAATAATTCAGCAGATGAGTTTATTTCATAGTTATGGTTACATCTTGTAGTGCTAATGACTCATGGCATAGAAAACTTCTGTGGAATACCTGTGTTGGAGAAAACTCCCTTGCCTTGATTGTCATGTTAATGTGGGAACTTACGCAGCTGTTAGATCAAAGGCTCCAGGTGTTGCCCCTGCTTAGGGATTGGAGATGCTCTAATCTTGGGCAAACTGAACCTAGTGGGCTTATGGTGTTGAAGTCAGTTTTGCTTATATGCAAGCTGACACAACACAAGGAGAGCTGGTACCTGGGATCTGACTGGACTTACAGCACTTTCTATACAGAGGGGCAAAATAGAGAGGGTCTTCCACCATGGACTAGAAAGGAGTCTATTCCATAGACACACCCAGCTGAAGGTGAAGATCAGTGAGCACAGAAGTAAAATCTTTTTTTTCCTGTACTGCTAAATGTGGAAATTTTAACTGGAATCCATATATCTATGTGCCAATGATTGGATAAAGCTGGCATAGCAGATGTACCTGGAGCAACTGTGTACCAGCCACACTTGGGCATCTGCCAGACTCTAAACCTCTCCCAGATTTAAAACTAAGAGACAGGGCCTGGCAGGTCCTTCCTGTCTTGAAACACCTTCACAGCAGAAGTGATATGCCTGTACTTCCCTTCCCATTCTGAGTCCTCCTTCTTGAAGAGACAGGATGCAAGGATTTCCAAACCAGACGAGAGATCAAAAAAGGGTAAGAGGATGATGGACAAGGAGAGATGGATGGGTGCCCTAAGGCACTGCCAGCCAGCTGGCTTTTCCCAAACTGTCTTGCACATTTGTACTTTGTTTCCAACTTAAGGAACAACATCCAAATGTGATTTATTAATTGACAAATGACAAGACATTATGTGGCTGCTCTTCTGATTTCTCTCCCTCATAAGCAAGGATTCCCATAGGATAGCCCCTGCTGCTCAGCAGAAACAGACAATATTCCCTGGGACAAAATGTAGCTTTCCTCTAGCTCTCCGTAACACTTAGCTCATGGCAGTTAATGCCATTAGTCAGAGACCTCCAGTTAAAGTGTTATAAAATATTAATTATGATGAGGCGTTCAATGTCTCTCCCCAGGTGTACCTGCTCAGGATGCTGCTGAAGTCTCCTTGGGCAGGGATTATGGGGACAGAATGAGAAAGATGCTTTATTTGTGCTGTGGAGAAGGTTAATTAGAAAACTTCTCACATTACTGGCGAACCTAATTAATTTGATTACTTTAGAAGAGAGTCCTGATTACACCTGGAAAAGAAAAGCCTGATAGCAAATTATGGGTAATTTGATACAAGACCACTCAAGTTTATGGTTACATGGCAACTGCATGTTTTGCTGCCTTTTGAGCAAGGTTAGTGACTAAAACCTGGGCAGAGGGAGTAGCACAGAATGTCCGTGGGTCAGAAATTGTCTTGTTCTGGTTTCCTGGGAGGAAGTCCTAATGATTTCAAGGAGTAAAAGAGAATGTTGCCATGGAAGGAGACTCACTGGTTGTTCCCTATTTTTACTAAGCAAGTTATGTCTGGAAATCACCTTTCCAATGATACTAGTCATCAAAACTATTTGCCCTATGTCTAAAATCTATTACACAGTATTAATAAGTATTAATAAGCTTCTTTCTTAATTCTGTCTGTGGGTTTATAAATAACTAGATTTTGTCAGAGATATTAAGCACATAAACTTACACGAGCTCTACGTTTCTATTACTTTCAGCCACCCTTCTACACCTGTCCTTTGTGAAGATGTATTTTAAAAGCCATTTTCCCACCAGCGGCTGAGCTGGTGATATATGGGTGTCATTAGCAAGGCAAATAGATACAAACTGATTCCTTGGTTGAATCAGCTGTTGGAGCTGCAGGTTACAGAAAATCCTTAGGGATGTGTGAACAGGCACATTGGTGAAACTACCAAAGAAAAAAGCAATATAAAGAAAGTCTATCTCTTTAATGTTGCTCAGAGCTGTGGTAGTTGTCTCAAAGATTAGTCTGGCTTGGGAACTACTGTCTGAATTTAAAGAGAAGCCCTATCAAGCTAAACTGAGCTAAACACACGCCATTTATTTTGCAGCATCTTCTTCCTTATAACACATTTACTAAACCTTGCACATTAATATAATAAATATGCTGTAGATCTGGCTTCCTATTGCCTGTTGCTATGAATGCCTGGGAGACTGGCAGAGCTTCCCATGGGTTTACTGATGTTGGGAAGTCCCCCTGAGGTTTTCAGGGCATTCCTTCCCTTAGGTGCCAAGCCCAGTCTGGGTTCTGGCAGCACAGGTTGGGGGAGCATGGCCTCCTGGGCATGTGCTGTCCCATGCCACTGCAACATGCAGCAGGGCATGGGGACAAGGCGTGGGATTCTCCACGGAACTGGGAGGTTCTATGTGAGTGAGCATCTGGCTGCCTTGACTGGTCAAACAGGGGTTCTGTAGTGAAATGAACGAAAAATGAAACCTCTTCTAGGACCTCTGTTAATACATCAGGAAAGTTTCTTTTGTAAGAAGTATTTTCTTTTGGCCATGTTGCCAATTATTGGCTTTTTGTCAAATTGATTTTGCATCTAGAGGTTTTGCCATTGTAAATGTGTCAGGCAGTGAATGAAAAGAAATCATAGCTGCATTGACAGTACCTTTCAACACTGATGAAGAATCACACACAGAAATGGGAGGTAAGAGACTCAAGGCCATGTTCTGCTCCAGCTGTGCAGAGACAAAATGCTGAAGAACAATAAAGTGGAGCAGTTTGTTTAGAAAAGTCTCTCAGGGCTGTGGGATTTTGGATATGTGCCCCTAGACTTTTGGAAAGTAATAGCATTAAGTCATGGAGAAGAGAAAGGAAGACACATAAGCTTCTGAAAATGGCCTATTTAGTGTCTCCTTTTTCTTTATATCAGTCCAGGGAAAATATTGTGCAATTCAGGTGATGGATGTATTGCATTTACAATATCAAATGATGAAAAGTCAGTTCTTGCAAAACTCAAACTCAGGTTGGGTTGTGTAAGAGAACAGATTTGACATTGCACATGATCTGATCATGAGTGGTAAGTTGTACGTGTACTTCCATGTTTCTATAGATCAGGGATTGGTAGCAGATTGTATCCTGCCCCATCAAACTTTCATGTGGTTAGTAGAGTTGGGTGGTGTGAGATAATTTCTGTCAGGAAGCTTTGGCAAGCAGAATCTCCAACTGCTCTGAGCCTTGCTGCATCAACCTGAGTGTTTGTGACATGCAGAATTTTGATCCACAAAATTTGAAGTGTTCAGATTTGTACAAAGACTGGCAATCTTATCTTCCAGACTTTCCTTTATGCCATAGTTTAAATCTTTGAGTAGGATCTCAATTAAAGACAAATGTGAAGTCTTTGTATAAGCATTATTAGTCTTCATTGGATTTGTAATGTATACATTAAATCTGAAGATATTCTGCCCACTTCAAACTGTCAAACCCATGCCAAAACTTACATCACACTATTTACTTGCTATAACTTTCCCATACAAACTGTAGTAATTCCACATGAAATATATTCTTTTCAATGCAGAACTAACACGACTGTAAGGAATTGGTTGGGTTTTGTTTTTTTTTTTTTTCCTAATTCAGTTGCTAAAGATCTGGCAGTTGTGTACCTACCAGCAGTACTGAAATTTTTATAATCATGCCAAGCTGAACAGCCATAAGATGCTCAGGAACATATCCAAAGAGAGCTAACACCAGCCTGCATATTTAGTGGAGAGTGTTTCTGTAAACAGAGAAGGAAATCAAGCATGCAGATGCTTGGGAGCACGTTTCTTAATTTATGGAACTCACTGCTGCCCAGTGGAAGTTGGTGGAGCTGTGACAGCTCATTCCCTGCAGAAGATCTGCCTTTTGGCTTCTGCAAATGTCTCTTTGTATGGATAATGTGGCACAAACTGAATGTGCCCATCCACAGTGACTAATGTCCTCCCATGGGAATAGAGCACCACTGCCAAAACCATAACTTTTGCAAAGTTACTGTGAGCTGCATAGGAACTGGTTTCTTTTTGGCAAGGCAATGCAGTGATGCCACAGCTTGCACTTATACTCTATTTCTTACCAGTTTCTTCTCAAAAGTTCTCAAATTACATCAGTGTTAAAACTCCTATTGCCTGAGAACTATCTGGCCAAACCAGAATACATCTAAAAACTTCAGTATATATCCTTACACGTGAGAATATGAAATCACCTTTCAAGATGTTGCCATTGAAGACCCCAACATGCCTCTAGGTCTTACTGATTCAGACCTCTAACAGGAACACTATTAAGTAGGTTCAGAAAAGATTTCAGTACTCATCTTCACATCTTTATATGAATTTACTATTACTAATGGGTTTTCCGAAGCAGAAAATTTTGACAGCATGTGGAAATTAATTTGGCCAAAAAGAAAAAAGGAAAAACCCAAAGTTGTAAACCAGAGCTACTTACAATGGACTTGTAAAGGAAAACTGTTTGCTGTCCCTTGCTCAAAACACAGTGTAATTTCTCTAAATTGATTTCTACTCATTTTCTTGTCCCTGTTGGTTACGATGCGAAGGAACAGAATCAAAGTAAGGGTTGAAAGACTTAAGCAAGGCATTAAAACTGAGACAGTGAAGTGCTGGGACAGATTGCCTGGAGAGGCTGTGGAATCCCTACTACTGGTGTTTGATGTTTGCCTTGTCTTGTTTAAAATAGAAAAAGCATTTGTAGACACGACAGAGATAGTGATTTTGTCTTAAGAAAAAGAGTGGCTGACTTCTTGAAATGGCAAGAAGTGTCTTCCAGAGTCTTGTCATGTGCCCCTGTATATTCTCTGTGATTTACATCTTCTCGGGGTTTCTGCCTACCCTCTCCTATTTTATAATTTGTGTATTACGGAGGACTCACATGTAATTGTTGAATATTTGAGTATAACAAGCTGGTTTTCATTTTCTTTGATTTTCCAGCTACGTTTTTGTTGTTACATATCCAAAATAGCATATGACCTTGTTAAACTGCACTTCAGTAAACCATAGTTTGGAACCAAGGATGCAGATTTGGATTTGGAGTTCAACAAAGAACAAACCAATCTCATGCTACTGTCCTGCCAAGGAAAGATGTGGTATATTTGAGCTGAGGGCTCTCAGAAGCTGTTCAGAGACCAGTGAGCCATCTCCTCAGCCACAAAATATATGGGTTGGATGATAGGGAGGGTATTAACCACGGAGTAATCTGGGTGGTCTTCATGCCTCAGCCTGGCTGATTCACAGACTATACAAATCTTTACTCAGCAGATGAGCAAGTGCAAAAATGGAAGATTACTTCTTTTCATGTTAGGTAAGCAATGTATTTCACTCTGCCCTTCAATCATGTCACTTGAAGCTAAGTCATGAAGCCAAAGGAACCACTCTGTTCCCCTGTGATGCTGAAAAGCTAAATCACATTTTCCAAAAATAGAATTTTGCAGAGACATTCAGATGCCCTTTCTTGAGGAATTTTACAAAATTTCCAGAGTAGAATTTGAATGTTATTGTCTCTTTAGTGCATGCATACGTACATATACGGGACTATGCCTCTGGCTAAGTAGGCCTATTGGCCAGGCCTGGGTGCTGCAGCTCTTACAGAGATAATCTCCTGACTTCATTTAGAATATGTGCCACAGATAAAGCAAAATGCCTCAGGAGGACTTACAGATCTTACTGACTGCACACGAGCTTCTCAAAGCCTCAAACAGAATTACCTCTGAATGCAAAATGTCTCTGCGTTTCATCTCACTGCGAGCACAAGTGACAAGTGCCATTTCTGCAAAAAGCAGAGCAATTAGATTGTGACAAGGTTTTCCTTCTCACATCAAAATTATAGTGGGTCAATCTGAAAAACCATCTACTGCTTCCCTGCCCACCCTTTGTGCTCAGAGCACCCATTGTTGCTGAGAGATCATGGTTTAAGAGTATGGGTACCTTGGTTTAGGACAGGGGACCTAAGTACTGGATTTCACATCACAGAACTGACCTTAAGAATCAGCTGTGAAAATAATGCAATGGCTAAAGTAAAGAAAAAGAAGTATTTGAGTATCTAGTATTTGAGAAAGTGAGTGTGGATGTGTGTGTGGAGGGAGGGGTGGGGGGACGACAGGGGCAGTGTGTTTTTCTGTTAGTACAGATCAGGATTCCCTTACAAACAGACGCTGCAAGTCATGATGTCTTGCCATTACCATGCTTTTACTTTCTCTCAAAAATACCTCTCTCAAAAATAGGATTTTACCTCTCTCAAAAATAGGATTTGGGGAAGAAGAGAGACGTGTGGGGGATGTTGCAGGGTTTTTGATTTTGCACAAGGTGTACCTGACACAGTAACACTAAGCATGATTGACAGCAGTTGAAAGCTGTTGAAAGCTGGTTTGTTGTTTTGTTCTGCTGTTAACAAAACCTGAGAAGCAGTCTAGAGCTCTGGCTTCAGCAACCAGCAGTGCGAGGCTGGCTGAGCTGTGTACAAAGGGGGTTTGATTTTCAGTGGATGTCTCAGATACCAAGTCATTAGATCCCACCACAAAAATAGTTGTATAAAATGTTTGTGCATTTGGCTCTGGCCTGACAGCAATGGACTGTTCCCCTTCACTGCTTGAAATATCCCACTTGGGCTGGGGCTTCTGCCCAGCAAGCCTTCTTCTTCCATGGGATGAGGACGTGCCTCTGTGTGGGAATGAGAAAGAGAAGAGATATATGGGAGTTTTCCCTTCATTTTTGCACTTGTACTTTTAGAAGCTGACATGCATTTTCCTAGCAGGCTGCTGGCATGTAGATTTGCTACCAGGAGGGGTAGGAGAAGGAAAACAGCAAGGTCAAAGGCTTCTGACTACTTTTAGGGGTGTTGTTTGGCTTCAGGGAAAGAAGGACCTATAGTCAAACCCACAGCTGATGCCAGCTGGCAGACATCAATGATGGCAGCACTGGGAAAATGATTTGCACTGTCTGGGCATCTGGCCCTGCAGAATAGAGTGTTTTGAACTGCAGAATATGAGATAATTGGGAGCCCGCACACTCGAGAGTATTTTTAGTGTCAGGATTGGTGTTGGTCATTCTTCTCTTTTCGGTGTCATGTGTTTCCCACCTGTGGCCTTTCCTAGCCTTGCCAGGGGCAGAGCTGTGCTTTGCAGAATTTGAAGATGGTGACCACTGCTGACCACCACATACCTGTATTTTTCAGCTAATCTCAGTATAAAAATCATGCCACAAATTCTCTCAATTTCATTCAAATCAGTGAAATCATGCAAAAATGCTGCTTTTGAAAACAAAATGTTCTTAGGCAGAAAAAGCCATATGTTTTGTTCAGAAGGTTTAAAACCTGGCTGAAGTCTTTCTCTGTCTTTTTGTTGTTTTTGGCTTTATGAGATGTGTACTGTCAAACTGAGCTGTGAAAATGGGCCAAGCACCACATCCAGAAAAGCAATAACCGGGCACCTTCATCAGCAAAGTTATGGCATCACAGCCCCCTTGTGCTTCTGTGTGTGACAAAACCTTTGTCACCTGATTTGCAGGCAGACTGAACTTCCCTTTGTGAAGTTCAAATGTGTTGCAGCCACATGTGCACATAGCTTTTAAAATCTTCACAGCCTAGAAAAGACCAGGGGTTTGTTTGCTTATTTCTTTGAGCAGAATCTTTAATCACAGCAGATTTTTCCATTTTCTCCAAGAAGCACTACAGGACAAGAGTGAGTATGAGCAGAAAAAACGAAGAGGTTAATCGAGTGGTAGAATCATTTAGGTCAGAAAAGATCTTTAAGATTATTGAGTAAAACCATTAACCTAACATTGCCAAGTACACTACTAGACCATGTTTCTAAGCATCTCCATCTTCTAAATATCTCCAGGGAAGGTGACTCAACCACTTCCCTGGGCAGCCTGTTCCACTGCTTGACAACCTCCCTGCTGAAGACATTTTTACTAATATCCAATCTAAACTTCCCCTGGTGGAAAGAGGGGCCATTTCCTCTTGCCCTGTCTCATTACCTGGGAGAAGAGATGGATACCCACCTCACTACACCCTCCTTTCAGGGATTTGTAGAGAGTGATAAAGTCACCCCTGAACCTCCTTTTCTCCAGACTAAACAACCCCAGCTCACTCAGCTGCTCCTCACAGGACTTGCGCTCCAGACCCTTCACTGGCTCTGTTGCCTTTCTCTGCTCAGGCAACTCAATTTCTTGTAATGAGGGGCCCAGAACTGAACACAGGATTCAAGGTGCAGCCTCACCAGTGCTGAGGTCAGGGGAAAAATCTCTGCCCTGGTCCTGCTGGCCACACTATTGTTGCCACAGACCAGGATGCCATTGGTCTTCTTGGCCACCTGGGCACAGCTGGCTCATGTTCAGACACTGTTGACCAGCAATCCCAGGTCTTTTTCCACTGGGCAGCTTTCCAGACACTGACTGAAGTCTCTGGCACTGCCTGGGGTTGTTTTGACCTGGCGCTTGGCCTTGTTGAACCTTATGCCACTGGCCTTGGCCCATTGATCTGGTCTGTCCTCATCCTTTTGCAGATGCTTTCTACCCTCCAACAGATCAACACTCCCATCCAACTTGCTGTCATCTGAGAATTTACTAAGGGTGATCCCCTCACCCAGGACAGGACTGGCCCTGATACTGAGCCCTGGAGAGTGCACTAATGACCACGCATCAGGTGGATCTAACTCCACTCACCAGTCTCTGGGTCTGGCCATCCACACAGTTCTTAATTCACCAAAGAGAGCACCTGCCCAAGTCATGGGAAGCCAATTCCTCCAGGATAATATCTGAAATGGTGTAAAATGTTTAGCTAATGTCCATGTGGACAATACTCACAGCCTTTCCATCATCCACTCACCCTGGTCACCCTGTCACAGAAGGAGATCATGTTGATCAATGAGGATCTGTGTTTCCTAAGTCCATCCTGACTGGGTCTCATCATCTGGTTGTCCTGTACTTACTGCATGATGGCACTTAAAATTATCTGTTTCATGACCTTCCCTGGCACTGAGATCAGGCTGAAAAGCCTATTGCTCCCTGGGTGCCCCTTCCCCCATTTCTTATAGATGGGCATCACATTTTCTAATCTCCAGTAATCTCAGACCTCCTTGGTTGACCAGGACTGATTGACAGTGGCTCAGTTAAACCTTCACCCACTATTATTTCATGGATTCCATCTGTTCCCACAGTCTTGTGTATGAAAATCCTGTAGCAGGTTGCTGAGCACTGATCTTTGTATTATGGAGCTTTGTTCTGCTCCCCATCCCTTTCTTCCAACTCAGAGGGCTGGGTACTTGGATCACAACAGGCCTTTCTGTTAAAGACTGAGGCAAAGGCATTATTTATCTCAGTCTTTTCCACATCCTTAGTCTCTATGATTTTGCCCTGCATACGCTAAGGGATGGAGATTCTCCTTAGCACTCCTTGTCTTGCTGATGTTTTTATAGAAACCACTTTCATTCTCTTTTACACCTGCAGCCAGATAAAATTCTAGTTGGCCTTTGGCCCTTCTAATTTTCATCCTGCAATATCTCACTAGGTCTGAAAAGCAGGAAAATGAAACTGACATTACAGAACCAACACCACATGAGTTCAGAAGAAAAATTCATCCACTCACACATTCCTGTCTCTGACATAAGCTTAGGCCAGAAAAAGCACATGCCCTGTCATAAATGCCTCTCCAAAAGTCCCTTCAGGGCACCTGGCTAGCCGTGGCGCATCCGACAGCGGGGAACCCTCTCCCGATGCTCCCGGGGAGTCAGGAGGGGGCTCAGGCTCTCGCCTTGGCGGGTGAGGCAGGAATACGACTGCGGTAGAAGAAAGGAGTGGACTTCAAATGGAGGGATCAGTCCAGGTTTATTCAGGCACGGACCGGCAGCCCAGCATGACCTCACTCCGAAGACAAAAGCCCCGGCTCGGAACGCACCTTATTAAAGGAGGAGGGAACAAAGATAGGGAGCCAATGGGGAAACATGGGGGTATGGACATTGGGAAGATGGGGCTCTGGGGAGACCAACGGGGGTAACCTGTGGGAGGAACCCCGGTTCCCGAACCAATCACTCTATGCCCTTAACAGAAGTTTCCAGGGGAAGGGATGGGCTGCTGAGTGACGGACAGGACACCAGGGAGGGGTTGAGGGAGGAGGCAGGATGGGCAGAACCACTGAAATAGGGGAGAACTGGGATAAACCAAGGTACGGAACAATTATAAAAAGACATATAAAACACAACACAACAATGCACCTAGAGAATTCTATGGTATAAGGCTTCCTAACTACCAGCCAGGCTCAGAGACTTGCCATCCTGGAGGTTGTTGCCTCTCTTTCATCAGAATCTTTTAAGGACCTTCCATCCCTGGCTTTCCCTAATGGCTTTCTGCAACTTTTTATAGTTTTCTGTTACACAAAGAATCTTGGGGTGGTGAGTTTCTCCCTTTCATGAAATGAGGACAAAGTGAGAGGATGTCATTCCTCAGATTGCTGCAAGAGCATGGAAGCACAGAGAGCACAGGGGATCCCACGGCATGTCAGCACCAAGCACTGATCTGAAAATGAGAGATGTAAGGTGGAGTGGGATTTGTCTTGTGCCATGGAGCAGTGACATCTATTACTAAGTAGATGTTCTTGCTAGCTTCCTTCCCGGTTAGAATGCTACAGAGGGCTGGCACCAGGTCCTGGTCCTAGGTGAGTTCCTGACTTCTAGGATATTAGTAATATTGATCACTTTTAGTCCAGCAGTACCTAAAGGCCTTGAATTTGATCTGCATTGTTCAAACACAGCAAAAAGGCACCTCAACTCACCAGAGCTGGCCATCAGAACACTTAGTGAAAACGAGCAGGCAGATTTCAGTGGGTGCTGTAGATAGCCCCTAGAATTCTTTCCTGTTTCTGTTGTTTGCTGGATGCCTGATTTGGTGCTAGACCATGCAGGTTTTACAGACACCTGTTAGACAATAACCAGAGAAATGAGGAATACCAGTTGCATTCTCAGCAACTTATGATGCACTTTGATGCACCCTCTGCCCTGGGATGAAGTACGGGGCTTTGACTGATGTATCTGCCAAATTCTTTTCTGCTCCTGATATGCCTGGAAGGTGTTAATTCAGTCAAAACTGAGACTTTTCTTGCCAGCACTAGACTCTCAGAAAGGCAACAGAAGTCTGTATCTGCATGCTAGTCAACACAGAGCTTCCCTGTGGAGGAGTTTAAAGGGGAGGGTGCCCAGATCACTGTCTTTGTTCTTTGCCTTCTCCGAGATGTTTCAAGTCTTGAACCATTGCCTGACAGTGAAGAAAAGAGTTTCTTCCTCTGCTAGTGGCAGGGTGTTTTGAAGTAGGTTGCCAATTTTCCTACTAGTGATAAAAACCTTACTTTTTTTTTTTTTCTCTGTCAATAGACCAGAATATGTCTGAACAACCACACACAAATGATAGCTTACAAATACGGATTACTTTTCTATAACAATGGAAGTGATTTAGGAGCTTAAGCTGCAATGGATATCTAAGGGTGTGTTTCTCACAAGCACCTGAAGTGTCATTGATACTCTTGCTTTTTGTATGCAAGTGTATTAGTCCTAAAAAATGCTTTAAATTAATGCTTCTCATAAGCCACCTGCAAAAGCTGTGACATGCTGTAGGAAAAAAAAAAAAAAAGCAACCACTGCGTTTGTACAGTAGGTACACACAAAGGATTTGTACCTTTTCAGATTGTGTTTTAGATCAGAGTTGAAGAACTGCCAAGAGAGTTCTGCAGGCAGAAAAATCTTGTGGGAACAGGGTGGAAATGGCCCAAGTTGTTGAAACAAGCCAAAACAAGATAATTTATTCCTAGATAATTACATCAAATCAAGTTTGACGTACATGCAATTGTGCTTGTGGAGGCAGATAATATAATGTAGCTAATATAGAATAGGAACACAAGACGTCATGAGCAAAATTAATTCCTAGTATAGCTTCAGTGGAATTAGATATTAGCCTGCAAAGAATATGACTCAACTTATCATATAGAAATGATATATGACTGCAACCTTTTCAATACATATGAAAAAGACCTTTTTCATATGTTAGTAATCACTTTCAATAATGGTATTATTAAATGCCATGTTTCCTAATGAGTTAACTAGTGTGTTGTAAAAGCATTTATATAAGAATTTATTTTTTTTTAAATGTGCAGCAAACTGACACACCTGCTTATTACTACAGCATTTTGAAGTAATGCCATAGACCATAGTAGGTTCTGAATTAATTTGAGGATGATTATTCTGCTAATATCCCAATAACAAACAACAACTTCAAAATAAAGCTGTGGTGTCCCTAAAGTTAAGATTTGTGCTTTGACCAGAATACATTGTCTAGGCTTAACAGCGATTCCTGAAATAAAGTGTAGAACTACTAATCCTGTAAAACTACTCAATCTAAACCAATAAACACCTTTACAGAGGTAAAGATTATGAGGTGCATCTAGACTATTAGAAGATTTCACACTGGTATTACTGTCAGAGAAAAGCACAGGAGGGAAACATGTTAAGATCAATGATCAAGAGAGGAGGTTGTGCCAGATCCCTCATGTGGGAATGGCGCTTGGGGAGCAAAATCCTCCTCACGTGTCCAGCTAAGGTCTGTTTCAGTCAGCACGTTGATCTAAAAGGTACCAAATGAGAGTGGTGGCTGAAACTTGCTAAGACAACTGGCTTACTCTTTGGTTTATGTTTATGTTTATGTTTTTGTACCTTTTTTAGTCCACTTCCTCTTACAGAAAGCTTGAGGAGTATATTGAAGTGAAACTAGGGTAAAATTTGGATACTATAAGGAACTGTACAAGGAAGCCCTGGAGGGTAGTGATGACACAGGTCATGCTTACCATTTGTCTGTCCCAAGCACTGCTCATGATCTTGCTTAGTGCTGCCAAGAGCTGTCAGGCCCACAGCATGACTACCAGGCAGACTAGACATTGAAAAAATGTGAAAAACATATAAGTAGTCAGAATCTGAAGGAAGGATAGTGAAAATTAGTTACTTCACCTTTTTTTCAGCCTTCTCTAAAGACATAAAGAGTAGAGTGCATGTTTCTATTAAGGAAATAATAATGACTGAGGAGTGTGAAAGAAATGCAGTATAATACTGCTTTGGGCAGCATTACCCTTCCTCCATTGCCTTCCTCCTTTTTGGCCTTGCCATGGCTGAAGTGGCTGCAGCAGCTGCAGTGTCACCTGTTGGACAGCCAAGGAAGTCAAAGAGGGTATCTGGCAACCACATGGGCAAGCTGCCCTGACAGGCAGTTTTCCCACATGGTTCCTGGCACAGGTGCTGTTTGGCGCCTGTCCTCCGCCATCCATCCTGTCACTGCTGGGGACACCTTGGCTCCTGCCCTCATCAGCACAGAGCCTTGCTGTGCCAGGACCAGGCATTTCCCACTGCAATGACCACAAAATGTCACCCAACTAGAAAAATTCCCAGGAGAAGGACATTTTCAAGTCTGGCCCCCACAGCACCAATTTTCTGGACAGGTCAAACAAGAAATCATCAACATGTTGGCTCTTGGCCTCTGAAAAGAGAGACAGGTGATTTTCACAGACAGAGAAGGAATCTTTTTTTTTTTTTTAATATTTGTTTTTACTAGAGGGTTGTTCTCAGTACAGAGTCAGTGGTTAAGAACAGGGGTAAGAGTGGATAATTAATTCATTTTTTCTGTGGGCTCACAGAGTGGTCTGTGTCTCACCAGAGACCCCAGGACAGTGTAGAAACATAGTTTTCCATATGTTTGTTTTCAAATAAAGGATAAGACCCTTGAGTTTGCTTGGGATTCACTGAGGCATGAAGAGCATCACTTCAGTGCAGGGTTGGCAAATTCGTCTTAATTTACTCCTTTGAGCAGCAATTTGATCTATGTATCCATAAAAGTTTTCCTGATTGTGTATGTGTGTGTGCGTGCCTGACATACATAAAAGATGCAGTAAAGAACTGAAGATATTGAAAAGAAATCCCATAAAACATTTTTACACAAAACAGCTGTTTGTCAGGTCTTTTTAGCTTTATGCTAATTTCTGACAAGAAGCTTCAAAATTTTCAGTGCAAGAATCTTGCTCTTTCAGCTATTATGTAAAACTTCTCTTTTAAGCCCAGGCATCAACGTTGCCCTGTTTTCTCTTCTTTCCACATACATCTACATCAGACAGATTATACTCGTTCAGCAAGACAGAGAGTCACTGCCTTTCAAACCTGTGCTATGTAACGTTCTCCTTGACTCTCATTTTGAATAAAAGTTTGTTGTTCATCTACCTGTGGACCAGGAAAAGGACAATTTGGCTGCAAAAAGACATGCTCTGGGATCAAACAGGGTGGGGGAGAGGGGCTTGTAGAATGGGTACAGCTCCACATTTGAGTTTCTGTTCACCTTTATCTTCCATCATTTGGAGTTTTCTGGGTTTAGCAGTAATCCAAGCAGCTAATTTTGACAGATTTAGAGTGTTTCATATTCTAATTGGAATCTCACTGCTTTAATGTCTTCATTCAAACAGTTTCTCTCATCATGGCACTAGGGAAGGGAAGTCTTATGTTATACATAGCTTTATATGAAAGAAATGAAGTTTATGTGATTATGGTAATACTTCTTAAAATCCACCAGACAAAGAATAATTTAGAATTCATTTATTCATAACAGCAGAAGTTAATGTACTTGCCTACAAAAGATTTTCTGACATTAATATTTTCTTCTGAATTGCTGTTATTTTTGCAGAGGTTGTTTGGATTGCTTCATTATTACCATAGCCCAAACTTTTTTCTCTCTTTTTTTTTTGGTCCTTTTTAGTCTTTTCAAAATACTGTTTTTCCTTAAGTAAATAACACTGATTCCATTAAGATGGTATCAGAGCTGTCTTTCAGCTTTACTGTGGATTTATGTAAGTATTTGAACAGAACATTCAATTCTGTTCTCTGTTTTGCAGCTAAACATTTAATGATACAGAATAAATCACTTCCCTACAACTGAAGGTTTAGGATTTAAAAAACTTTGCATATCTTTTCACAATTTGAAAATTTCTCTTAATGGTGCACACATACTTAGGCAATAGGGGAATAACATGTGTACATGTCTGTTTATATATGTAATTTCTATTATTTCAGTAGAAGTGATTTTCCTTTTATTTTTTTTTTCTGCTGATGATCCTCCTCTATTTCTTCAGCATCTTTCTTATCTAAGATGCTTCAAACCTCCCTAAATGTCATTTTGAACTGAGCTCATAAAAGGCTGGCAACAGCTTCAAATACTTAAGTAGTTACTTGGGACCGAATTGTGTACTCCCTTGGCCTGACTTTGTTGAAAGCCATGCAGTTGAAAGCAGAAAAAATTTGGCATGTAGCCCTGAGAGAATTGAAGAGTGACAACCATAGGAGCAGTGATTCAGATCAGTCTTTGTATTAAATTCACTGAAGCAATACATCTGGAATGTATTAAAACAATTTTGTTGTGTGATCTGTCAGTTCTGTGCTATTATTCGAGGGTCTTTAAAACCCTTTCCTCTAGGTTAAATGAGTTTTGTGATTTCAAAGTGACAGATGACAGGAGATGCTTTTCCATCTTTGTCAGGGGAATCTGACGCACTTCATGTTAGGCTCAATACCTTTTCATTATTTTACTGTAGAGTTGAAAATATACAAAAAATTGCTTGTAATAAAATTTGCAGATGACAACAGAAACAGAGATTTGCTAGAGAAATATGAGTATAGAGAAGGCAAGAAATTTCAGAATCAGGTTTTGCTATTTGCCTGTTATTAATAAGGCATGTTGGCTGGTAAGTATCCCTGACCAGGGATGCCTCTGTGTGTGTGGATGTTTATGTGCATGCACACAAAGATAGAAATAGATAGAGGAAAGAGTTCTCTTTTTTGTTAAACGTTGGTGACCTCTGGTGAGCTTCTTGCACACTCACTTCTGCCCTAGAGGTCTTTGGCTGGAAGGAGGTTTTGTCCTTTGGGTCAGAGAGAGGTTGGATGAGACCTCCTGTTTAGGCCATTCTGATCTACAGGTCTGTGCCCCAACTTCCCTGTCAACCTTGTCAGTTTTGGAAACTGGGTTGGTTTGAGCTGGTTTTCTTTGTGGCCTTGTTGAGTTTATGGCTGGGGAGCATTTCCTGGAGATCTTTAAAGGAAGTGACCTTTTGGTTTATTCATTGTCACATGCAGACTGTGAGGAACAGAAACAAATAAGCATCACAGAACCAATTTGAAGTGGTTTTGAGTTGCAGGTCAAATAATAATAAAGAAAATCTTCAAATGTATGAGCACTTGGCTGTTCACTGTACAAGACTTATTTCTGTGTCCTTTAGCTTCACTTGATCACCTAAAACTAGGTGTGTGTTTTTCAATCTAAACTAAAAGAGGGGAAAAGCTCAGCTCAAAACCCACACTCAGGCACAGCAAAGAGACACCTTTCCAGAATATAACAAAAGAACCCCACCAACATGAACATTTGCTCTGCACATCATCATTCCTGTGATGACATCTAGAGTCTCATTCTTCCTTTGCTTTCTTTACACAGACAGGTAGACTGCATTCCTGCTGGGAGAACCACAAAAGTGCCCATCTGAAATACGGGAAGAGGAAACAATTGATTAGGCTGATCAGCACTTGTGTAAAAGACAGAAATAGCACTGCTACCAACCCTTCATCTGAGGTCTGCATTGGCATGCTCAGACTCTGCCCCGGGCTCATCAGCAGCTAGTGGTACTGCAGAACAGCTGTGCTGCATGACTGTGCCAGGGCTGTTGCCACCTCAGTGGAACAGGATCACAGATCCTGTTCCCCAGCAGTGCAGAAGGTGGTACCTTTGTTCTTTGCCATTTCACCATTGTCTGGAGCATTTTCCCACAGGAGTCTCTTATGGCTGCCAGCTGTCCAGCGCCCTTCACACAACTTACCTAGAGTCAGAGGAGTTTCTCTGGGTGGCCAGGGAATTATGGTTATGGTCAGCCCAATGGAAATACAAATGGCCATGCAGAAGCAAGGGAGCAGTGAGGATGCAGCAGGATCTGCAAGTTTTCTTCCTTGAAATGAGTCGATCTGGACCAAGTTTGTCTTGCTGCTGTGGGCTTCCCGCATCAAGAGCAAGACTGGAAGGTACTTGCCTGTTAATTAGTGGTGAGAATAAAATATTTCTGAAGTAAGGCATATTTATACACGGTTGCATGTTGCTAAGCACAGCTTAAGGAAAATAAATAAATCAGCCAAAGAATTGAATTTAATCTTACACGGGCATTGTTTTTACAAAATGAAAGACCTTTTAAAAATTGTGCCCTATCACATTGCCTCTACAAACATGGTACTACTTGCTAGGCTGAACATTGAGCCTTATTTGTGACCTGAATGTTCCAGACCCAGTTTCCAGATACTTTAAATTTCCTACCTTATTAGTGAAAGTGTGTTTCATAGGTTTTTTTGCAAGTGATAAATATAGTGTCTGTCTCCCCTCCCTTCTCATCCCACCCCACCTTTTGAAGTTACTGATTTCCTGGTGACCTCCAAAAGGTATGCAATAACATCTAGCCAGGACACAAGCATGCTGGCAGCAGGTGAGTTCCTTGGGTAAGAAGGAACAAAGACTGGCTGCATTTACTGGGATAAATAAATTTAAAGGCATAAATGCTCCTTCCCTTTCAAGTGCATGTCCCAGTTTGTATGACATTTTCAGTGTATGATGTTTATGTTAGGTGAAGAGGGTGCAGTATTTGGGTGTTTTTTCCACAAATGTTTGTTAATGTGTAGTAATCAGCAGGTTCCTGCTGAGGCCTGGAGGCCAAGCAATGGAACATGTTGCCTTTGTGGGTCTGGCAGCATATCACCACCAAAATAGGCAGTTTTCAAGCAAAAGATGTAGGTACCACCAGTCTCACAGCTGTCTCAGAGTCCAGTTCTGGTGTCTGATGTCTTCATTCATTCTAGCTGCATTTCAAACACAATGAGACCTCTTTATTTTGGGGGAAAGAAAGACAGAGACTGTCCTCAACCCAAGCAAACCTTGAGTGTATTTCTTAGTCCAGGCCTTGGCTTCCTTGTAATTAAATGACTCATAAAATTGCTCACATACAGTTCTGCAAACAAACACAGGAATGTGTCATATTATTACATGTTGTTGGGTTTTGGTGTTTGGTTAGGTTTTTGTTTTTTTCTTTTATATAGCTGGCATGGAAAAAGCTGTGGGAGTTTTGGGAACAAACTGTGAGCTTTGTACTTGTGCTTGTATAGCAGGAGTTCTGGTTTGCATTAACTCGGGTACAATGTGACACTGGAGGGTGAATTTCTGAGACATGATTCAGTCTTTGCTTTTTCCTGTAATCTGACTTGTGTAGTACTCCAGCACCAACAAGAACCACTACTTGTTCTGCTTATTCCTTATAAGTAGAAACCACAAAAAGATGAGGAATGCCATGCTCACTCCCTATGGCAGCTACAGAGTGGACAGACAAAAAGGAAGTGATGGCTGACCGAGGAGTTTAAAAATAGTACCTCACTGCTGCATGCCCCTGGGGAAGCAGTAATACCAGTGAATATACAATTTTAAAATAACCAAAGATATGTGTATCTATGACAGAGTCAAGAACACATTTACAGAAGAAAAAGAAAAAAAAAAAAAAGGAGATTTTGTGCTCTAGTGCATTAGAAGTGTGCAAAAAAATGAGGTGGCTCCTGAGTGCAAGGTGTGTAGCTGTATGTGTAGAAACAGCCCAGTTTGGGGCATTTACTGGCAAAAGAAGAAATCAACTGTGGGTATAAACATGCGTCATTACTGGGGAAAATGAAGGAAACATTGACTCTAAATATGTATCTTTAGGGAAAAGAAACATCAAACCTAGCCAAACAGTGAATTTACATCTGCTCCAAAGTAGAGTGGGAAAAATGCCCCAAAGTGCTGCTCTTTGACAAGCTCAGTGAGCATGAGAATGCATTTCTTGATGTATCTGTGCTCCCCACAGCCATTTCTTTCCATGCAGTTTTCTTGTTGTCTTCTAGAACTATCACTAAAAACCAACATTGTTAATTCTTGCCAGCTGGTCTCAGCCTCAGATTACTGGAGGTGGAACCTGATACACCAGTCAGAGAGAAATCTTTTGATAACGCTGGTGAAATCTGCACATAAATTATAACAGGACATGAAGATACAGCTACAATGGTTGTGCAGTAATAACTGAGGAACAAGTCATTATTGAACTCAAGATGAAATAATGACAAGAATTATGTGCATATGTGCATAAGTGTGTAATATTTTTAATGGAAAGTCTTCAAGCTCCTCCAGAGACAGCCATCAAAGTTCTCTGCTACCTGTTCTGCTGCTCAGTCATGCAATTATAGTCTTGCTGTTGCTGAAACTGGCACAATTTCTCTTTATTAAAGCAGGAAGTAAGAAGAACAGATGTTGATGTCAATGCAGCCACTGGCAATGGACAGTGTAATTGAACGGTTCTTTGCAAAATGTTTTCTATCTTTTTCTGTTGTTGCGGAAATGTGTTGTATTTCTAACGCGGCAGAGGCACAGGGAGCCTGGCACTCAGCTGACTGAACCTCTGACATGTGGAGCGTGCTATGTGAGCAGTGTAGCTGCAGGTGCATGGCAGTGGCATTCCCCCACAAGCACTTTGACACAGTTAAGCAAGACCTAACAGTTTCTTGACGTGACATTTTAAGGCATTTGCAATGGTGGATAGACAAGGGGAGTTAATGATCTCCGCACATTTACACTGGACTGGTCATCCAGGGATATTTACATTTGAAGTAATGTATTTTAATGGACAGTAGAGTAATGCTTTCCCCAGCTGCCTCGTTTCCTCTCTTCTCTGGTTATCAAGAATTGTGCACACCTCCACTGCCTCAGGGAAGCAGTTGTTAAACTGCATGCAGAGTTAATTATATGCCAAGGAACCCAGTGGGTCTTTGTCTCAATTATCATATAGGTGACAGAAAAGAATAAAATACCTATTTGGACATAGATGCACAGCTCTATCTTTGCTTCAGGGAACTCTGAGTGATTGGAGGACTGTTCTCAGGATTTGCCTTACATCTCTCTGACTTTTTTTTTAACAGGAATCTATTTTTTTTCTTCTTTGGCATGCCTTGCAGTCTTAAGTCTTCTTGAGTATGTCCTCACTAAACTTAGGGCTGGTAATTACAACTGTTTGCTTAATGTTTCCCTATATTATTCAATCCATATGCCACCCTCACTCCCTTCTAGGCATGTGTGGGGCGTAGTCTGTATCTTTCTGCATGCAATCCCTCGTTGCTGTGATCACTTAAAAGACAAAGGGACACCGAGTCTCAGAAGTCTTGGTTAATCATCCACAGCTGACTATTCACCATATAAATAAATGATGATTCGTCCTCACATGCAACATTGCTTCACAGCAAGGAGCAGAGAGAGTGTGTCCTCTGTAACACACAGGCACAACAACAGCCGGGGCAGAGTGGAGAGTGCCAGCAGTGGCCAGACAAGTGCTTCGCTCCAGCCGTGTTCAGGCATTGCCACCTCCTGGCAGGGCTGGGGTCAGGACACACGGCTGCCTTGGTGCACGACCGGGCTTTGCAGGTCAGGCTGCTGCAGATGGGTTCTCTGGCAAACTGGCAGGGCTGACTGTGCTGATTTAAGGGGTGAAAATTATAGGTATTTCTCACTGTCTGATTAAAAGTTCCCTTTTTGCACAGTGTTAGAAGCAAGGACAGGCTGGACCAGGGCTTTTAAGATGTTTGGGTGTGTCTTTATGGAAAAAGCCACATGCTTCCCATACGTGAAAATCATATTCCATGATTTTGTAAATTTGAACCCTAACCAAAGGTGTAGATACACAGTTTTCCTCCAATGAAAAGCCCTCTTAGCATGCTATTACCTAGTCCTTCTCCTCTACCAGCCTCTCTAATTACATGCTGCAGTTTTCTACCCCTTAACTCTGTCATGACAATCATCTGTGGGCCTACACCACCAAGTGGCATTTCTGAAACAAGTCAGATGAAAAATAAACAACCAGATCTAGACATCCAAAATAGAAAAAGTCCCTTCATATCAGTTGATGGTGCAGATCCACAAGTGGGACGGTGCAGCAATCAGGCCAGATTTGCTATGCAGGAAAACAACCACAGAAGAACAGAGTCAGTCAGTCACTGACTGATCCTCGCAAAGGTAAGTATCCTGCTTGAAGAGCTGTCTACCTTTCCACCTTTCTTGTTTATTATTCAAATTCACATTCACACTCATCTAGCCTTAGCTTTCCTGAGAACCTGAGCATGCAAAAAAAGCTAAATGAAAGACTAAGATGTTGCTGGTTTTATTTTAGAATACCTAGAACAGCTGTCTGCATCTGAGGGAGGCTCCATGTCGTCTAATGTGACTTAAATCTTGCATAGCTGACATGTAAGGCAGAAATTCTTGGCTAGCTGATACACTGCACTGACTCCTGGCATATCTAACCTTCCAGATCCAGCACAGTATTGTGGTAAATCACTTTGAAAAGACTTAGGTGCAATAACAACGTGCATATTTTTGGAATTTCTGCTATTCCTGAATTGCTCCAAATGCAGCCCAGGCTTCAGTGGCCTTATCTGTCCTGGTGGGTACCTTTCACTGTCCATAGGGAAATCTCAGTCTTCCATAAGAATCACAGTAACTCAGTACATACACACACTGCACAACACCAGGATTTTTTACAAAGCATGTAATTATGAAAGGATTCTTGTTAAGACAGCATATTTTGTAAAAGTATCTTTAATTAAAATGTTAAAACCGAATCCATTTATTTCATGATACTTTATATTCTCATTGTAAACTTTTATTGTGTAATAGTGAAGTTAAAAATAATCAAGTAATTCCAGAAAGTGATGCTGACATTCCCTCAGAAGAGAGGAGAAGAAATATCCTCCAGATTTGTTGTATCAGACATCACTTTTAAAGAGAGTGAGAGATATAGAGAAACATATCTCTTGTTCTGGAAAATTGAGTACTGTCACTCACTGGTTCATAGAGATTTGTGCAATTTGTTTATAACTAATATCCCCATAAGTGTACTAATTGCACATGTAGAGATAACAAATTCTCTGCAACATAACTAAAGTGACAAAACATCTATGTATAGCTATGGCTAACTTGTACACAAGCTGGTCTTTTAGAAAAATGTTTCTTAAAAACAAAACAAGAATTAAATGATCTTCAAGGTAAGTAATATTTGGTCACATTTGAAACATGGTCTGTTGCCCTCTCTATCTTCCAGTAGCCCGTGGTGCCTTGCACTGGACAGCCAAGACTAAACTACCAAAAGGCACCAGATATTATTTAACAAATAGACCATAAACTTAGTAAAAACAAGAAAAAAACCAACCCAGTAGATTCTACATTTGTTTATAGTCCTGTCTTTTATGAAAATTATTTCACCCTTTCTCAGTTTAATTGTTCATACAATTTAATTACTAGAGAAAAAAAATACCACTGCATCTCTAAGAATACTCTGTTCACACAAAAATTAAACATGTATACTCTAACCAGCCATATGCAATAAATATATCTAACTCTAAATTTTATTCTTTATATTCTTCTAAAATCTCTATATCTAACAGACAAAATGTAAGTAGATTCCTGAGATATATGCAAATGACTATAAAGTAGCTGCTTGTGAGTAGTAAGTGATAGAAATGTTGCTATTGATAATATTTAAAATGAGATTGAGCAAGCAAAGCATAAGGGTAAAAACAGAATCAGAATTTGATTACATAATTTGTTATTATTCTACTATACTTCCAATTTAATGGAGGTGCCTACTACATCACAGAAGAGTAATAAGACAAATGCCTTTTCCTCAGATGGCCACAGAGATTTGTCCCACAGGACAAATCAGTCAAATACTAAAATTTTGGAGCTGGCAATCTTGTTGTCCATATGCCCATTATAAAATATTTGAACTAGATGTGAAATTTAACTTTAGAGGTGATAAGTTATGTGGTGAAATTCCCACATGCTTTTTTAAGAAAGGTGTGAAGAAAAGATAGAAATTATTGCTGCTCAAAACACAACACAAGGATCTATGGTATACCCAGATAGATACATAGAAAAAATATGTCTGGAGAAGGATGGAAGAGCACAGAGAAAGGTAAGTGCTGCTCCATCACAGATGCATTTTCAGGAAAGCAGTGTTGGAGTTTATGTTAAAATATAGAATCATCTCAGGTATGTTTTCTTCCAAGATGAGATCAACTCTGAGTTCCCAGTTTTCACTGGGAAAAAAATAACTCCCTGAGGAACAGCTGGGCTGAGGAACAAAAGAAGAGATGAAGAACAAAAGAAGATGGTCACATTTAAAGAATGTTATGATGTTAGAAAGTTAGAACTCCCAATTCACCTCCTCTGACTTTAGTACTAGGAATAATGTGACTTGGTCTAAAGGGGCTTGGTGGTAAAATCAAACACACCCTCAGTCAAAACATCTGACACACTTCCACAGTGAATTTGCTTCATAGTGAGAAATGTTTATGCTATTCTTCCTTGAGGAAAGGGAAGGCTGGAACAACTAAATAAATTTAAAAACTAAGAATGTTGATGAGAAGAATTTAAATTCCAATCTGCATTCTAAAATAGGAGAGGAAGAGGGCTCAAAGTCATTAAATAGATTTTATAGGGTTGTAAAATAGAATGCAAATAAAGATGTAAATAAAATGAAATGGAATGTAGCAAAAAAGTACAAGCATGTTATCTAACATCCTTGCTGTGCACTTTGAGACTGTTACACTTCCAAAACTCTTTTGGGGCTGGATTTTGTGCAGAAGGTAAGAAAAGGCAACCCTGCAGACGCAAGGCTGAACTCTGAGCTTTGCGGGTTGAAAATGGAAGTACAAAAATCGAGGTTGCTTGGTTTTGGAAAATGAGCTGCTTCTTAGAGGATGCTGGCTGGAGACGAGGAAGCTGCTGTTCTCCACGCTGTTAGTGGGAAATGTCATAATAGTAGTTACGTAATCTCATCTCGACTGCAACAAATCCTGGTCGGTCGTCAACGCTGTGGGAAGATGACAAGTGTCACTGTGCAGGAAGGACAGAGCTGTCAAGGTTCATGGGCCTTACAGCCCTCGAGACTCTACCTCAGTGACAGCTCACTTAAAGATGATCACAATATTTTAAGGCTACAAAAATGACACAACAAAATTAATACCAAGTGACAAGTACTACCACAGAGCATCCAGTCAGTGGATTTACTATCATGCCTGTTACTTTTTGGCTGGTGAAGGTACTAGAAGAAAGAAATGGTAGATCAGCTCCATTTAATTTTCTACTTCATTTACTTCAGTAATAATCTGGAGAAAATAATATTTGCTATGTAATATCTGCATTATAATGGGTAGTACCATCACAGAGAGTGGTTAGAAGCACTGAGAGGAGCCTACCCACACACCATATGATCGTACAATCTTTCTTTTATATCTGCAATTGTTTCTTTATTTGGAGAACACAATTAAACTGACAACAAGCCCT
>WBNO01030985.1:0-26307 GCA_013400575.1 Peucedramus taeniatus
GAGGTGGTTTATGGAATGGGGAGGGGATCCCAGTGCTCACCAGTGCTCCATGCCAGTCCCAGCACTGCTCTGAATTCCCAGTGAACCAAAAAAACCTATTTTTGTTCCATAATCCAGAAAACAATCAGAGTAGGAATTTCCCATTCCCTCCACCCAAAGCTTCTACAATTCCCTTGGATTAAAATCCAAGGAAAGGACCCCTCTCTGAGGGGTGTAACCTTGGGAAGATGTGGAATATCAAGCAAAGGTCTGAAGGAAAACCAGAGAACTCCTTAAAATAACAAAAATTTCCTCAGCAAAGCAAGAGGTAAGCTCAGCAATGGTGCAGTATCCAAAGAAAAATCAGGGAATAACCATCAACAGATTTAAAACACCGAGGGGGGAGCAGAAATTGATCATTGATCAATTCCCAATATAAAAAGCAAAGTTAAGGAAGTAACAGAATGGATCAGGAATCACTTCCTGTTTGCTCAGCCCCAAATATTCATGCAAAACTTCTTCAACCCATGATGTTCCATTAAATTGGAGTCAGCACTTCCAAAGGATTTTTCTGGGAATGCTGTAAGTTTCAGGATGGACCCAGGGATGGGAAATCTCCTCCTCAGCACCAGGATCAGCTCCACAAAATCATTCCCAGGTTCAGGATTTCTACCACCCAACTGCCACCAACGTACCACCCTGAGTGTCCAAAGGTGTAGATCCCAATTTTCCCTAAAAATCATTGAGTATTCCAAGTTTTCCCAGGAATTTGCCTCCCTGGACAACCTCTGAGATCCCAGTTCAGCCCAAGCTGTTACCCCAAGCCAGAGGTGATGCCTTCCCCCACTTTGGGAGTGGGATGTTTGGAGGATGGAGATCTTTGGAGCTGCTCCCTCCCATCCCAAGCAGGACTGGGAAACCAGGAACCAGCAGCTCCCTGTTCCCAGAGGGATTTGTTTCCCTCAAGAGTAAAAAGGCATCAAAATATGTTGGTGTCATTAAATTCAAACACTGGAGTCTAAACAGAGAGGGGAAAATGCCTTAAAAATATTTTTTCCACTTCAAATTCACTCCTCGGAGCAGAATCATAGTTCAAAGTGACAAAACCGTGGCAAAACCCAGGCAGTTCAAATTGAGACTTTTTTTTCCTCTTTAAACAACAATTTCAGGTGCTGTTTCTGCTTTTCCTTCTCCTCATCTGTACTCACTTTACTCCCTTGAGGGAGTAAAAAACAGGGAAGCAGCTTCACAGAGCG
Organism: Peucedramus taeniatus; assembly: GCA_013400575.1. Lineage (NCBI taxonomy): Eukaryota > Metazoa > Chordata > Aves > Passeriformes > Fringillidae > Peucedramus > Peucedramus taeniatus. The sequence continues at coordinate 1,236 of WBNO01030985.1, forward strand.
TTCCCAAAATGCTGTCAGAGATGACAACAACTCAATTGAGCTCTACAAGAGGAAATGTTTCTTCTCTAAGCTCTCAGCAATAAAAATCTTTATTCCATTATCTGTCAAGGTTGTTAGGGGAGGGATTTTGGGGCTGACATGAAGATTTGGGGCTGGGAAGTGACATAATTAAAGGAACCCAAATAAAAACTCCAAACAAATAAAAAGATGAAACAAAACCAACCAAGACCTCCTTCAAATTTAGGATCATCGAGTCCCACCTGTGCTCAATGCCCACCTTGTCCCCAGTCCAGAGCTCTGAGAGCCAAGGCCACCACTGCCCCATGTCCCCAAGTGCCACATCCACATGGATTTGAAATCCCGCCAAGCATGGGGACTCCACCCTGTACCTGTGCCAGGGCTGGGGAATCATTTTACAGGAGAAATTTTCCCAAATATCCAATCTAAACATCATGGGATCACTGAGGTTGGAAAGAAGCTCCAAGATCACCAAGCCCTGGCTGTGCCACATCCCCACCTTGTCCCCAGCCCAGAGCTCTGAGTGCCACCTCCAGCAATTCCTGGGACACCTCCAGGGATGGGCACTCCAACCCTCCCTGGGCAGTGCCAAGGCCTGAGCCCCCTTTCCATGGGGAAATTCCTGCTGTGCCCACCCTGAGCCTGCCCTGGCCCAGCCTGAGGCCGTTCCCTCTCCTCCTGTCCCTGTTCCCTGGAGCAGAGCCCGACCCCCCCGGCTGTCCCCTCCTGCCAGGAGCTGTGCAGAGCCACAAGGGCCCCCTGAGCCTCCTTTGCTCCAGGCTGAGCCCCTTCCCAGCTCTGTCCCCTTCCCTGGACATGCTCCAGCCCCTCCATGAACCCCCGGTCATGAATGACCCCAACTGACCCCAAGATCTGAGGTGGGGCCTCACCAGTGCCAAGCTCAGCCTCCAAAGTTTCACCCATCTCTAATTTTTTGCTCCTTCAGGCCCACACAACGTTCCCACCCTCCTGCAAGGCAGATTCCACAGGAAGCCAGGCTGGTTTTTGGGAAGCCTCTTCAAGACCTGACTAAATCCAGCTCAGTGGAGCTTCCCCTCCACTGAAAAGGGAGGGGAAGCTCCACTGAGTTTAAAGGGCTCTGTTCCCACCACATCGTGCCCTGGAACATCACAGAGGTTATTTATTCCCTGCAGATCAGTATCAACCTGTTTGATTAAACCCATTTTAAGAACACCATAAAAAATCATCCAGAAAAATCATGCTAACCTTCAGTGCCAATAGCAGAGGAAGAAACTACAGGAAAAACCCTAAATATTGGGAGTTAATGAATCCCAGTTTATGTTCACATCAGAGCTTGTTGGTACTTCTGGAATATTCTGGAGAGACTGGAAATGAACCCCACCCTCATTTCCAGGAAATTTTCTGAACTAAATCCCAAATCATGATAATCCAAACCCTAAATACCAATGAATAATCCTTAAGTTTCCCAGTGATCCAAACACTAGATCTCAATGATCCAAACCCTAAATCTTCCAGAGATCCAAGTCCTAAATCTCAATGATCCAAATCCTAAATCTCCAAGTGATCTAAACCCTAAATTTTCCAGTGATCCAAACCCTAAATCTCCCAGTGATCCAAACCCTAAATTTTCCAGTGATCCAAACACTAAATCTCCCACTGATCTAAACTCTAAATCTTCCACAGACCCACGCCCTAAATCTCAATGATCCAAACCCTAATTCTCCCAGAGATACAAACCTTAAACCTTCCAGTGATCTAACCCCAAATCTCAAAGATCCAAACCCTAAATCTCCCAGAGATTTAAACCCTAAATTTTAAAGATCCAAATGTTAAATCTCCCAGTGATCTAAACCCTAAATCTCCCAGTGATCCCAATCAGCTGTGCTGTATTTTCCTCCCATAGGATCCCAATTCCTCCCAGTTCTCTCGCTGATCCCAAAATGGGAGTGAGAGTCTGAGCTGCTACTGGGTTCAGCTGTGGTCACAAAGAAAGGAGCTGACGTTTGATTTTGCTGGAAAAGTGAGAGAACTGGGAAGGGGGAGCACAGAAAAATGGGAGAAGGGTGGGAATCTCGATAAGAGGGATTTGGCAGCACAGATTGGAAGGAAAGGCATCGACAGCAAAGGCCAGGCAGGAGCAGCAGCTGCTGAGAACAAGTCACAGATACTGCAAAAACTCCCTGATTCTTAAAAAAAAATCAGATATTCCATATAAAATATTCCTTTAAAATCAGATATTCCATATAAAATATTCCTTAGAAAATCAGGAATCAGAGGAACTGGCTGGACAAGGGTTATTTGTTTGTCATTTTCCCTAAAAAAATTCCTTTTTCCTTTCAAATGACGAGATCCTCATGGTCACAAAGTATTAAAAAATGCGATGACACAAAATTCTGGGATCTAAACACATTCCAAAAAGGAGATTATTTCTTGGTGGGAATTTAATCCATCCATACCTTTTTATCCCAGTCATTGGATGCAACTTTTCCATCAGGCAATTCCAAAATATCGGCCTGAGCACATCCTGCCTGCACACTCCAGGTATTGGAGACAGGACCAGGAATATGTGGAATCAGTCAGGATGGAAATTCCAAAGATTTTGACTCAATGTTTCCACGCTTTTTGCTCTGTGAGCGCTGATTTTCCCTTTTTTCCAGAGGATAAACAGGCAAAGTCTCCTCCAGGCAGGAAAATGACTCAAACAATGTTAAAAAAACACTGGAAAAGGCTCAAATCTCTCCTTCCCTGAACCTGGCACAGCTTGAAAAGATCCCGGCAATTCCTTTGTTCTGGGAAAAGGAATTGGAAAGGTGTTGGCATCCCACTGGCTGAGATTCCAGCTCATTTCCAATTCCAGTAGAAGAAGAACTCGGCAAACTCCAGTAATCCCAAATAGCATCATTCAAGTCTTGTGGAGCACTCCTGGCACACCTTCCAACGGCTCCCACGAGTGCCAAGGAACGGAATCTGGGAACGCTTCCCACATTTCAGGAGAATTGCAAGGAGATGTAAAGAAAGAAAGAAAAAAAAAAGCCTGGATCAGCTTGCAGCGAGGAATAAAACCAGGACTAAGGGCTGGGATTAAGGGTTTGGAAAGACAGGGTTAGGGGAATCAGCACAATGGGAAGCAACAATGGGAATTTCCAAAGGGAAGGGAAGAGAGCTAAAAATCAGGGAATGTTTAAAACTGAACAAAACAGCACAGGGAAAAGGGGACAGCCACTAACTCGTAACTGCCTGAGGGACAGGAGGGACAGGACCCAGGTAATGGCTCCCAGTGCCAGAGGGCAGGGATGGATGGGAGATTGGGAATTGGGAATTCCTGGCTGGGCTGGAATTGCCAGAGCAGCTGTGGCTGCCCCTGGATCCCTGGCAGTGCCCAAGACCAGGTTGGACACTGGGGCTGGAGCAGCCTGGGATAGTGGGAGGTGTCCCTGCCATGGCAGGGGCTAGCACTGGATGAGATTTGAGATTCTCCCAACCCAAACCATTCCAAGATTCCACAACAGCTGAAGGCTCTTCCCAAGAACACCATTCCAAGCCAAATCATCCCAAGATTCCATAGCACTTAAAGGCTTTTCCCAGTTTCACCATTTCACCCCATCCATTCATGGAATGGTTTTGCTGGGAACCCAACCCATCCATTCTATGATTCCACTGCACTTAAAGGCTCTTCCCAACAGCACCATTCCAACCAAAACCATTCCAAGATTCCACAGCACTCTAAGGCTCTTCCCAATTACACCATTCCAGTCCAAACCATTCCTATTCCCTACATAGGAATGGCTCCTGGATTTTCCAGACTTGAAGGATTTTTTTCTCTTTTATTATAATTCATCTTTATTTGGTTCTGGTGCAAATTCCCTGGATTTCTTTTCCACAGCACTCTAAGGCTCTTCCCAACAACATCACTCCAACCCAAACCATTCATGGAATGGTGTTGTTGGGAATCCAGTCCATCCATTCCATGATTCCATAGCACTTAAAGGCTCTTTCCCAGTTACACCATTCCAACCCAAACCCTTCCAACATTCCACAGCACTCAAAGGCTTTTCCCAACAACACCATTCCAACCCAAACCATTCCAAGATTCCATAGCAGTTGAAGGCTCTTCCCAACTACACCACTCCAACCCATATCATCCCAAGATTCCATAGCACTCTAAGGCTCTTCCCAACAACACCATTCCAACCCAAACCATTCCATGATCCCGCAGCAGTTGAAGGCTCTTCCCAACAACACCATTTTAAGATTCCATAGCACTCAAAGGCTCTTCCCAACTAGACCATTCCATGATTCCACAACAGCTGAAGGCTTTTCCCAACACCATCATTCCAAGCCAAACCATTCCATGATTCCGTGGAAGTTGAAGGCTCCTCCCACTGCACCATTCCAGGATTCTACAACAGCTGAAGGCTTTTCCCAGCACCACATTCCAACCCAAACCACTCCAGTTGCTCACATGGGAATGTCTCCTGGATTTCCCAAACTTGCAGGACTGTTTCTCTTTTGTTGTAATTCCACTTTCTTTGGCTCTGGTGCAAATTCCCTGGATTTTGCCAGCACTTTCTCCTTAACGATGTATTTACCTAATTAGCATAATTGTCTGCAATTATGTAATTAGTGTTCATATGTGTAATCATTGGAACATGTAATTAGCCCTAATTACACCATTAAAGCCTGCGAGTCAGAAATATCTTTATCATTTTGATTGACAGGCATATGGGAGGGGGGGGGAAGAAAAAAAAATCCCACTCGTTATTTTTATCTCCTTGAATCACGAAATCTGCAGGAGGATCCAGGAATTCAGCCCAGAATGGCGCTGGAATTACTTAAAAATTTGATATTATTGATCAAAATGATATCGAGGTTATTCCGTTGGAAGAGGAGGAGAAAAATGACTCGAAAACACAGAAAGTTCAGGAAAGTGCAGCAAGATTTTTCTGGAAAAAGAAATTAGGAATTATTTTGAAATATTTAATTTTTCGTGTCTAATATTCTAATATGAAAATTAGGGAAAAAGTCGCAAAATGCAGCAAGATTTTTCTGGAAAAAGAAACTAAGAATTATCTTGTAATATTGCATTTTTAACTCTAAAATTCACTTGATTTGAGGAAGAAAAATGATACAAAAAAAGAGAAAACAAAGAGCATCAGTGCGATTTTCCAGTAAAAAATTAATAATTATCTGTAAATATTTAATTTTTAATTCTTAAATTCATTGAATTTTAGGAAGAAAAATAATACAGAAAAAGAGAAAACAAAGAGCATCAGTGCAATTTTTCTGTAAAAAAAATAATAATTACCTGTAAATATTTAATTTTTAATTCTAAAATTCATTGAATTTTTGGAAGAAAAAAAATACAGAAAAAGAGAAAAACCCTACAGAAATTCTTCTATGGAGATGCTGCCACATCCTAAAAAAGGATTTTAAAACTCCATGGATTTTTAGCCCCTCTGAGAAAACCAGATTTATCTGGAACCTCAATATTTAGTTTTAGTTTGTTTTATTTTAACATCTGGTCTGGGGGCCTGTAGGACAGCACTAGAACAAACATCTGGCATGGAATAATTTAATTGGGACAGCAAAAATTGGGATGTTTTAGACTTATTTTAGACTTATTATTGACTTATTATTATACTTTTAATAATAAAAATATTATCCCTTTACTTTTAAATATTACTTTTAAATATTGACCCCGATTGAATATTTGAATTTATTTCAACTTCTGCTCTTCTAGTTCAGGGTCCTTGTTTGTTTTAGAAGCTTATTCTAAAAAGCCAAAACAGTTAAAATAAATTAAAAATCAAGTGGCTGAGCTGCCCAAAAATTTGGGAGGAGTAGAGGGGAAGCCTTAAAAAGCGATATTTGGGAATAAATCTTCATTGGGAATATAAATATTCCTGGATAAAGATTTTCCAGCCTGATAAACTCCATTGCAGCATCCAAGTGTTCAGGTGAAAGGCAGCAAAACCCACCTGGAGCTTCCTAAATCATTCCCAGCTGACAAAGGAGGGAGGAGAGCTCAATCCAGGAGAAAATGTTATCGATGGAAACGTCAGCATGGAGATTAAAATATCCCAGAAGGATCCCGAGGGGTCGTTCTCCCATCCCAGGAAAATCCCAATTTGTTCCAGTTCTCCTGTCAGACACCTCAGCTGGGCGAGGTTTTGGGAGCAGAATTTCTTCCCTTGAAAATTAAAAGCAACAAACTCCAGAGCCTTAGGAGCTCATGGAATAACAGAATCCTGGAATGCTTTGGGTTGGGAGGGATTTTAAGGATCATCCCATTCCATCCCTGCCATGGCAGGGACACCTCTCACTGTCCCAGGCTGCTCCAAACCCCAGTGTCCAACCTGGCCTTGGGCACTGCCAGGGATCCAGGGGCAGCCACAGCTGCTCTGGCAATTCCAGCCCAGCCAGGAATTCCCAATTCCCAATCTCCATCCATCCCTGCCCTCTGGCAGTGGGAGCCATTCCCTGTGTCCTGTCCCTCCATCCCTTGTCCCCAGTCCCTCTCCAGCTCTCCTGGAGCCCCTTCAGGCCCTGCAAAGGGCTCTGAGCTCTCCCTGGAGCCTTCTCCTCTCCAGGGGAACATTCCCAGCTCTCCCAGGTTCCAGAGGGGCTCCAACCCTTGGAGCAGCTTCGTGGATTCCTCTGGATCACTCCAGCAGCTCCACATCCTCCTGCTGCTGGACCCAGAGCTGGAGGCAGCTCTGCAGGTGTGGTTTCATGGACAACACACCTTCCACTCCTTCCTCAGCAATGGGAACAATTCCCGATTATCCTCCAGAAAAAGCCTCCCAAGCGTTTCCTTGGGAGATCTCATTCCAAAGCCACCAGCACCGGCTGATCTGCATCAGCTGCTGGTTTCCCTGGTTACCAAATTATCCATGTACTCATCAAATCCATTCCTTCCCAGCCAGACCTCCCAGCTCCAGCCTTTATTCCAGAACCACCCCCATCCCTGTACTGGGAGACCGGAATGTTTTTCCATGTGCCCATGGAAAAGCAGCTCCTGGTGCATTATCCCAGAGCCGCTGCTCCGGCCTTCCCTGAGCCCATCAGAAACGGGGAAATAAAAGCTGACAGCACAAAGGGAAAACAAAACACTGCAGAGCTTTGGGAGGGGAAAAAAACTGAGGGAAAATATTCAGAGGACGAGTGTCCATATTTCAGGAAAACTGGAATTTTTTCCTGTTTTCCTTAAAATAATAGGAGAGTCCTGCTCTGTGAACACTAGAAATTTTCCGTATGGGATTCCCAGCACATTTAAGCTGCCCAAATGTCAAAATGAAACTGCTCTGGTGCCACTGCCCAACCTGGATGTCATTCCCAGTTCCATGAGATTCCCTCCAGGCTCATCCCAATGATTGCTGAGGCTGTAAAAAGTCTGGGCTCGATATTCCCAACTGAGGGAATGGGATTGAAACCCAAACTTCCCTTCCCTGATGCTGCTTTTTTCTGGATTTAACCTCCTTGGATTGAACCTCTTTTTATCTGGATTTGACCTCTTTCCCTCAGCACTTCCAAGCCCTTTTTGGGAACCTGCAAACACATTCCTTGCAGAGAGACAGCGGCCACCTGGAACCAGGAAAAGTGGCAGGAGCTGCTCAAATTATTCAGGATAAAACAACTGAGGAGTTAATTCCTTTTATCAGCTTGCAGACCATTGGAATCATGGAATAGTTTTGCATGGAATGGACATTAAAGATTATCCAGAGCTCAGGATGAGCTCAGAGGCACCAGTGGCTCATTCCCAAAGATCCTGGTGCAGCTCCAGGAGTCTCTTACTCCGTGCTGTGGATGCTGCGATTCCTGCCCTGGATTTTTGGCACAATTCCTCCCTCCTGGCAGACTGAGCAGGGCAGGCTCGGAGCCCTGCAGAGCTCTGCAGAGGTGTGAATTCAGGTGCTGCGCTCGGGGGAGAAAACATCAAATAAACTCCTTCGAGCAGCACGAACGTCATGTGAAGCTTCACCACAGATTGCTTTTCATGCCAGAGCAGGATGGGAACATTTTTCCTTGCTAAACGGGAGCTTCATCGAGTCAAACATTTAGGAAAGGGTTTTTTCCAGCATAAAATCCAGGCTAATTTAGTCATGAGTCAGGCTGGGTTTTGTCAGGTGCTCAGTGAACATTTGTAAAGTCTTCCCGTGAACTGAGGAGTGTCAGATGGAATCAGCATCAATTTTCCTAACAAGGCTCCAATTACTGCTCCAAGGAGCTGCGGAGTGGGGTGGGAAAAACAGCTGCTCCCGTGTGAGGGACCCCCACTCCCCTTCCCTCGGCTGCATCAGCACTTGATAAGAATTCTTATCAATTAAAATCAAAAACGTGGCACCCACTTTGTCTCAGAGGAGCCTTTTATGTCTCACTCGCAGCTGATCAAAGAGAACAGAAAGTGGGGTTTTTGTTGGGGGTTTTTTGGGAATGCTGCTTTTTCTGTTCTAATGGATGGAGTGCCAGGGAACGGGAATTTTTTCTTTTCCAGGCATTAATAAGGAGAAGGCAGGATCCTGTTCTGCAGTGTCAGAGGAGGCTCCACTAATCACAGAGAGTAATTAGGGGGAAGCATTTGAAATAATTAAGGGGCTTTTATAATGTGCCACAGTTGCCTGGGTCTGTTCATGGGGAGAGCTCGGTGCTTTCCAAGGAGTTTATGAGTGACAGGATAACGGGGAATGGCTTTAAACTGACAGGGAATTCGTTCAGCTGGGATTTTGGGAAGGAATTCCTGGCTGGGAGGGAGGTGAGGCTTTGGGATGGAATTCCCAGAGAAGCTGTGGCTGCCCCTGGATCCCTGGAAATGTCCAAGGCCAGATTGGAGTACCCTGAGTAGATGGAAGGTGTCCCTGTCCATGGCAGGGGGTGGCACTGGATGGGCTTTAAGTTCCTTCCTATCCAAACCATTCCATGATTCCATTAATTCCATATTTATATATTAATATGAGCTTCAAGGCCCCTTCCAAACCAACCATTCCCAGTTCTGTGTCACTTGGGTCACCCCCTTTGGCCACCTCAATTCCCAGCAGGCAGGATGTGTTTTTCCAGGCCCACAACCCCTGGAGCAGCATTTCCCTGGCTCTGCTCCGGGCTCACAATCCCAGGAATCCAGCGGGATCTCCTGGCAGCTCCAAGGGGAGCAGCTCCTGCTGCCTCAGTGGCATCAGCACAGCACCCAACTCCTACAAGTGGGAAGAAAACACAACCAAACAGAGGCAGGGAGAAATTCCAGGGCTCCTAAAAGCAGATCCTCCCCTGCTTTGCTTCCCAGGAAAGCCACGGATCCGCCACGGTCTTCACACCCCACCAGCACCGCGAGCACTCCTGGATTTTTCTGGGAGAAAGGGATGTGCTCTGATGGCAGTGCCTGGAAGAAGGGTGGCAGGAGGATGTGAGGAGGAGGTGGGATCTCGTTAAGATGTGTTGCAACCTCAAAACAGGAAAAAATCCCGGAGCGTGCAGCTTCCAGATGGTTGGAATGACGTGTGGCACTGGCAGCTGCTCCTTCCCGAGCCTCGGGAATGACAGGGGACAAGAGTTGGGGAGGAAGAACCTGGGAGAGGGAGGGACATGATGGAGGGGCCAGAGGTCACCCTGCAGCACAGGGAGGGACTGGGGGAGGACTTGGACACTGTCCCCCATCAACTCCGCATGTTTTGCTGCTTGGAATGTGCCATTCCCACCGGGATAAAGCCACCCCGAGGTGGGACAGCACTTGGAGATGAACCACTTTAAAAATCACAGCCAAGGAAAAGCAAACCCCAAGGAGGGGGAGGTTGGATTGACAAACAAGGTCTTTATAAATTCCTGGAATCACTGAGATTGGAAAAGCCATCCGAGATCAAATCCCAGCACTTCCAAGGCCAGCACTGATCCATGCACTGTCCCCAGGTGCCACATCCACAGGGATTTTAAATCCCTTCATGGGCGGCAACTCCACCACTGCCTCAGGGCAAACTTTTCCATTAAATTTTTCCTTATCTCCAATGTAAACCTCCCCTGGCAAAACCTGGGGCCATTTCCCATTGTTACATGGGAAAAAAAGCCTGGACAGACCCTCCTGTCAGGAATTTCCCATTCATCCTTCAGTGGAAAACCAGGAATACAAAATCCCGGCCAATCCCTGCTCATCAGATGCTTCTTCCTCTGCTTCCCATGATCCAAATGTCATTCCTCACTTTGGAAAGTCACAGCTTTTGTTTCCAATGAATGGATTTGCCAGTACAGGTGAGAATTCCCAAGGAAAATTGGGAAAAAACACATTCGTCAAGGCTGGGCAGGAGATTGTCACTAATGGGGAAAAAATGTCACCTCTTAGCTACTCAATCCAGGAAATCCCTTATTTGTGTCCGGGGATAAGTGGCCTTTGGATGTTCTGGCACATCCCTTTGGAGCTGGAGAGCAGGGACAGCCCAGCCCATGGATCCTGGATAAAATCTGGGAAAAGGACAGGTCCCCACAGGGTGATCCTGCTCCAAACTTTGCAGGGTTTTATCCAAAAATCCAACCAAGCTCTCCTGATAGCCACAATTTATGGAAAAAAGAGCTGCATTCATCTCACCTGTGTGGGGATAAAGTGTTTTAAAAATTCCAGCCAGGAAAATTATTTCTATGGCAACTAATGGTGCATTCCAAAGCAGGGTGTGAGAAGGTGAAAAATCGGGAATAACAAATAATAATCACATGGAACATCTCAAAACCACTCCATGGATAACAAGCAGGCATTCAAGGATGTGTTGGGGTGCTCAGAGTCTTATATTTAATTAGGAGTGAGGTGAATTTTTGGGATTAACAGAGCAATTATTTGTAAATCTCTTTCTTTCTGATAATTCCCACATCCTTATATTATTCCTTTCAAAAACCTCATGGATGCTGAGAAGACTCCATGAAAATTTAGAGGAGAAATTCCAGAAAATTTCCAGCAATTGGAAAGTGCAACCACCACTCTGAACACAGGAATTTCCCTGCCTAGTAATAATCCCAGGGAAAATTTTGCGGCACGTGGTGGGAAACGCAGTAAAGAGCTGAAAAAATGGGAAGATTTGATAAATCTGAAGATCTGTGTTCAAAGGGAGGCCCCCCTAGAGTGGAGTCACCGCAAGGATGACTTGGAGCAGATCAGAGACATCCCTGAGTCATCATATCCCAAAGAACGACATCCATTGATCCCTAAGTTAAAAGAAGAAATGTTGGAAAGACACAAAAGGGATAAATGTGTGCTTTGGTAAAGCAGGAAGGAGGAGTGACAGGACAGAGGGGAAAAAAATTGAATTTTTTCTCATTATTCATTTCTCCTCCCAGACCCATCACAGGCAGCCTCAAATCCTACAGATTAGAAATCCCTGGGAATGTTCAAGGCTTGAAGTGGAAAATATCCCTGCCCATGGCAGGAGTTGGCACCAGTTGATTTTTAATCTCCTTTCCAACCCAAACCATTCCACAACTCCGTGATTTTACAAATTCCCCATCCAGGGTTGTTTAATTCTTCCAGCGTTTAAACCAAAAGGAGTTTCCACGCCAAGAATAATTGGAAAATTTGAGAAACATGGAAGTGTGAAAGCATTCTTGGAATGCACAATTCCATATTTCATAACCTCATTCCCCAGCATCTGATCAAACAGCAGCTGGAAAACAATTTCCATGCAATTTGTAACCCAAATCTGAGAGCATCCTGTGGAAAAATCAGGAAAAAATTGGAATACTGGAAACACCATCCCTAAACCAGCACAGAATAAACTTCCACTACTTTGGTTTTAAATATTCTCCTTAAATTGGGAACAATCATGGAATAAAAAGCAGAGAAAGAGCAAACCCCTCCTTCCTGGAGGAGCTCACACTGAAAGTCTCCCGGAGAATTCCCTGCTCCCAGTTCCTGCCTGTCCCTTGCAATCCCAAGAGCAAAGGGTTTAATTCATCACCTTGGAAAGAAAATCCCTGGTGATCATCCTAATTAAAAATAACTGATTAACGAGGTGTCCTGGCCCAAGGGGGTCACACCAGGGAGGTGCAGCACGAGTTTCCAACAGTCTTGAGTTTGATGAAATAAGGTTAGACCTGGAAAAAGCTGATTTATTCCCAGGTAATTCTGGGAATTTATTCCCAGGTAATTATCCAGCTGCAGCACTGGGCGTTCCATGACATCACTGATCCAGGTGAACAGGGAGACTTTCCCAAGCTCTTGGGTTCCCTGCTCCAGCTGTTCTCTCTTCCAGAGTTCCAGCTGGATTTCTGAGGACTGGGATGAGAAGATCCCAGACAACAGGAAAACTTAAGGGATTTTCATCCAACAGTTGCCACCCTTATAATTGTTTTCCTCCTCTTTTACCAACCTCCATGAAAGTCAAACACACCAGGATTTTAAAGCACAATTTTGCTGATTTTAACACCAGATTTTCCAAAAAACCCCATCAACATTCCTGCTGTTGATGTTCCTCTGGAACACCCAACAGCCAGGATGAATCCCCCACCTGGATCCCATTGGATCCTGCCCACTGCGCACGCTTTGGGATGAAGGTGAACCCAACTCCTGGAGACTCTGAGGGCATGGAGGGGACAGGTGTGGTGGGCAGGGACTCACCTGTGGCCGGGGGTGGCCGGTGACCAGGCAGGTGAGCTCCAGGGTCTCTCCCTCGCGGATGGTGTAGACCCGCTCGGAGTAGCGCTCCTCCTCGATGTTGCAGGCCAGGCCCGAGTGCACGATCCGCACCGTTGGGGGGGCTGCAAGGCCAGCAGAGAAACGGGATCAGAACCACATGGATCTCTGAATTATGGGATGTTCCAAGTTGGAGGAATCCCACAAAGATCAAGTCCAGCTCTTAAGGGAATTAAACACAACCTTGGCGTTCTCAGGTCCAAGATCCAACCAACCAAGCCCATCCCAAACAACCCCACTCCTGGGCCTGGCCATGAGCTGGGAGGCTGCAAGGCCAGCAGAGAAACTGGATCAGAACCACGTGAATCACCAAATTACGGGATGTTCCAAGATGGAAGAATCCCACAAAGATCATGTCCAACTCTTAAGGGAATCAAACACAACCTTGGCATTCTCAGCTCCATAATCCAACCAACCAAGTGCATCCCAGACAACCACACTTCTAGTGCTGGCCCTGAGCTGGGGGGCCTGCAAGGCCAGCAGAGAAATGGGATAAGAATCACATGGATCATGGAATTATTGGATGTTCTGGACTGGAAAAAATCCACAAGGATCAAGTCCAGCTCTTAAGGAAATCAAATGTGATCTTTGTATTCTCAACTCCATGATCCAACCAAGCCCATCCCAAACAACCCCACTCCTGAGCCTGGCCCTGAATGGGGGGGCTGCAAGGCTGGGAGAGAAACAGGATGAGAACCACATAGATCACAGGATTACAGGATGTTCAGAGTTGGAAAAAGCACAAGGATTGAGTCCAGCTCTTAAGGGAACTGAACCTACATTGGCATTTCAGCTCCATCCAAGCCCATCCCAGGCCACTCCAGCCCTAGAACCAGCACTGACCATCTCCCCCACACAGTTACTCCCTGTTTACTCAGCACATACTCAGCACCACAAGAGATTTCCATGGTTTTTATTAATCCCTGGCAATCCCCTGGACGAAACCTTCTGCACCCCCTGCTTGCATTCTAATTTTTTTATTTCCATTTCCAAAATGAACTCGGCATTATTGTTTTCATTCTATATCTTCCTAAATGCATTATCACACTCGTTATGCAAATGAAAAGACTTAATTAAAGCAGGAAAATTAAGCAGGAGAAACAGTGGCACTGATACTGCTGCTTTCTTTCCAAATCCTGTCAGCAGGATCAGGATTTGGAGCAGGAGTTAAGTTCAGGCAGAACCTTACTTTAATTTCCTTGTTGGTACAACCTGTAGTACAGGAATTACTCAGATTTACACGTTGTAAGTGTAAGGAAACCACGACATTCCTGTTATTACACCTGCATAAATCCCAGCTCCGCTTCCACGAGTCTCCAAAGCACATTCCCAGCTCCACAATTTCGCTTCTGAACCATGAAATTCACAGCTATGACAATTTCCAGGGAGTGGATCGATAGGTTAAGAAAACTGATTTATAGACCCAAATAAAATCACAGAAACTTAAGAGCACAAAGGATAAAAAGAATTCTGTGGGATTTAAACACGTGGAATTCCATCCTTTCTGTTCATCCGTGTGATGCCATTGAGCTCCCAGCTCCAATCCCCATGGAAGAACCTCAAAACTTCTCCCCAAGCCCCTTGCAACAGCTGGATCCCTTCCCAAGGCTGCTTTGCCAGGTCTCCATGCTGCATCACACCAACCCTGCTTCTCTGATCATTCTGCAATTGCTCTGCTAAGATCCACATGGAATTCCTGGATGCAGGGCTCTGGCATCCCTTCAGACCCCACCTCACCACGGCACTCCCAGTCCAGCCCACACACAGCTCACTGTGGACACAGCCCATCGTGGATTCCTGATCCGAAGGCCTAGGATTGATCCAAACCCACCAAGAATTCCAGTTTCTGAGCCTGGCTCTCCACAGCCTGGATAAAATGAGGCTTGGAGCCAAGGAGGCAGAAGAGGAGCAGGGAATGGATGTTTCCTCCATAGAAACACGGAATGGTTTGGGTTGGAAGGACCTTAAATCCCATCTCATTCCAACCCAGCACATTCCACTGTCCCAGGCTGCTTCAAGCCCCATCCAAACCTGACCTTGGACACTTCCAGAGATCCAGGGGCAGCCACAGCTTCTCTAGGAATTCTATTCCAAGGTCTCCCCACCCTCCCAGCCAGGAATTCCTTCCCAATATCCCATCCAACCCCACACTCAGTTTGAAGCCATCATTCCAGCAAAGCCTTCAGCAAGCTCTGCTCTTCCAGCCACCATATCCTGAGTTCCAAAGCCTCAGGAACTTCCCCTCCTCCCTTTTCCAGAAGGTTTAACAAAGACCAACACACCCCTGCTCCAGGTAGTTTCATGAGCCAAAAGTGCTCCCAATTATTCCAAGTCCAGCGCAAGGATGGAATAAAGGTGCTTGGAACAACCTGGGATAGTGGAAGGTGTCTCAGCCCATGGCAGGGGTGGAACTGGGTTTAAGATCTATTCCAATCCAAACCATTCTGGAATTCCATGATTCCCTTGTCCCACAGATGCAGGTGGCTCTTCCCATGAAAGTCCTGGAAGGACAGGAATGTTCTTGGTTAGGAGTCAGGGCCAGATGTCACACTCTGACCTGGAAAGAATCCATTAATTCCTGACTATGATTATTTTTCTGAGTAGAACAGCAGCACCAACACTCGGTGTGCTGATTTTTCCCTGGAATTTCTAGGAATGCTGATCCCCCTCCACACTCCTCAGGAGTTCAACATCCCAAGGACATGAAATGTGCTCTTTGTTCTGCCATTTCCAGGGCTCTCAGTCACCACTGGGACTTCCATCATCTCCCATGCCACAAATTCCAAAATACAGGAATGCTGAAGCAGAGCCACGGAGCAGAAAGGTAAATGAAGGTTCAGCACGGCTCATCAAACTTGGGATCAAATTAGAGCAGTCAGCAACATTATTCCAACATCCTTTTAAATCCATATCCCATTAATATTCCATTTTTATTCATGTTATATTCATCTACCTCCAAATCACAGCTGAAGTGTCCTTCACTTTAGTGGCTGTGCCACTCTCCTGAATCCATTAAATTTGGGAAGGAGCAGGAAAGGAAAAACGCCCCCCCCGGGTGTTGTTATTGCCAAGGAAAACACTGCTTTAAGAGGAGATCAAACCAATCAAGGCAAATAACAAATATTCTTCTTCCAGTAAGTGAAAAATCTTATGGTTCAGGAGACATCCCATAATTACGAAATGTCACCTCCCTCTTTCCTGCAGGAATATTCATTCCAGCTCCTTCTGAAAGCTGCCTCCAGGGATTTCATCTATTAAAATAATATCAACTTAGCATTGATTTTGTTTGTGACATTTGAGGAGAGTTTGGCTGGTGATTACACGCGGAAAACGCCGCGTGGATCCTTCCCAGCACCATTCCCAGCAAGGCACAACCTGGAGCAAGGAAAAGGTAAAACAACAAATCTGAGCACAACCCCCTCATTCTGCTGCAGGAGTTGTGTGACCCCACAAGATTCCCTCTTTCCATGAAAAATAGAAAGTTTCTCCTTTCCATGTCTCCTTTCAAATGTTGTCTTTCTTGGCTGCTCTTTTCCACCAATTCCAAGTTTGGGTGGGATACTGGAAAGGAGTTCCTGGCTGGGAGGGTGGGGAGGCATGAAATGGATTTCCCAGAGAAGCTGTGATCCAAAGTCCTGATCCAAAGGAATTCCAATGGAATTTGGATGTTTTCTCAGCTTGCAAAGTCCTCACTGGACTCACACTGGGACAATATTGGAGGCTTGAGGGTGATTTGGTGATCCCTGAGCTGTGCTGATGGATTGGGAATGGTTGGGAATTTCCTCTGCTCCAGGTCCTCATGTTAATCTTTTTTTAAGGAAAATGATATCAGGATCCTTTGAGAAAAGTGGGAAAGAGGTGGTATTTTGGATTAGCAGAATGGGGGAAAGTTTGAGAGGACTTTAGGATTTATTTCAGCTGGAATGGGAAGAGGAGTTGGGAGATGGAGATTTGTGGAGCTGGGAATGGGAATCATTCCATGGAGAGGGAATGGGGACAAGGGATGGAGAGACAGAACCCAGGAAATGGCTCCCAGTGCCAGAGGGCAGGGATGGATGGGAGATTGAGAATTGGGAATTCCTGTCTGAGAGGGTGGAATGGATTTCTCAGAGAAGTTGTGGCTGCGCCTGGATCCCTGGAAGTGTCCAAGGCCAAGATGGAGCAGCCTGGGACAGGGAAGGCATGGATTGCAGGGGTGGAACTGGATGGGCTTTAAGGTTCCTTCCATCCCAAAACATTCCAGGATTCAATTCCAGGATCCCTTGGCACAGCTCTTTCCTGGTTAAAGTTTCCCACACACAGAGATTTTGTTATGTTCTTGTTGGAAAAGAGGGAATTAAACTCTGACCAACATCAGAACTTGGATCCCAGAATGAATTCCCTTAATCTGAACGGTTCTAAAGATCTTCCTGATTTGTGGGATGTGTGGGATTCCTTAAAATTGAATTAAAATGAGATTTTATTCAGAAATACAAGATCCATGATGGACCTGCTAGAAAATGCAGGATGGATTTGCCACAAATCAAATCCTTCTCCCCTCCTGTAGCCATGAGCTTTCCCCCTGATCCATATTCTGCACCAGGAGCTTTTCCATGGAAAATTAATTAGCAGGAGTGAAGCCCCCCGTGAATTTAGTGCAGTTCTGCAGCAGAACAAGGAGGAAATAATGGGATTTTCTGAAGAAAGAGGAGATTTAAAGTAATTGCAGGCACTTGCTACTCTCAGAATTCACTTTTCCCATATTATCCCAGCTCTTAATTCTCCTAAACTGCAAATGGAATGACCAGGAATCTCTGAGGTATTGCCATGGGAATGCACTGCCCTCATCAATGCAGAATTTGGAGCATTTTACTGCAGCTAATTTGGGATTTGGGGCTATTTTTCCAGCTGGAGGTGAGGCCCAGTCCACAAATAAATGGATTATTGAAACAGGCTTTTTTATTTCTTCTCTAAGTGAGTTTTTCTTTGGGGAAAGTCAAATGTTACACAAGTAGCTTCAATTAAACAAATATTCCATTTATGGAGAAATCCTTCATTTTGGCTCCAGGCTGAGCCAAATTCCAGGTGCCTAAGAGAGGAAACTTTCAGGTGTGATGCTGACCTGACTTCAAACCAGTTGTGCCATTCCTGGATCATTCCATATAATTCCTAAATATTTCCTACCTGCTTTCACCTGATGGGAATATTTATTGGGCACCTTCCTCTGAGCAGATCCTGAGCCGAACTTTCCCATCAAAGTCACCTTTTATCCCGTTGGGGCTGATTTTTCCATGTTGTTCAATATTCCCGCCTATCCCAGTGTTTGTGGAGCTCGGGAAGGCTCCGTGATTGATGGCACTGCCATCCCAAGGCTCCCAGATAATCAAATCCCACTGCTGCTTCCCAACACTGCTGACACGAAATTAGGCTTGACCTAATTTTGACACTGCAAAGCTTAGCAGTGCTGGGTATATTGAGTTCAGGCTGTCCTAATGCTGTTTTTCCAGGAACAGATGGATTTATGGCTTTTTTCCACCCTTTACAACTCCTCGCACTGCTGGTTATTGTTCCTGCTGTTGGGCAGGTGTTAAAAACTGCTGGAGTTCAGAGAGGGATCAGGAAAAGGCCAGGAGAGCTCCTCAGACATGGATTTGGGCTGAGAATATAAAATCATGGAATGGTTCTGGAGGGAAACTTGAAGATCATCCCATCCCATCCTACTCCTGCCATGGCAGGGACACCTCCCACTGTCCCAGGCTGCTCCAAGCCCCAGTGTCCAACCTGACCTTGGGCACTGCCAGGGATCCAGGGGCAGCCACAGCTGCTCTGGCAATTCCAGCCCAGTCCCTCACAGGGAAGAATTCCTTCCCAATCTCCCATCCATCCCTGGCCTCTGGCACTGGGAGCCATTCCCTGTGTCCTGTCCCTCCATCCCTTGTTCCCAGTCCCTCTCCAGCTCATTTCCTTTGGAAGCACTGGGATACTGAAGTCCTTCATGCCTGGGAAATCAAGAGTCTCCCACTCAAACTGTCTCACCCTCAGTTCATTTCTGGAGCACAAATACAGAATATCCTCTCCAAAACCAATTTTTCAGGGAAGCCAGAGAAGGAAATGCTTCCTAAAAACACAGGAATTTGGTTCCTAGTTTGTTTCAATGATTCAACACCTCCCTACTCGCTTTTCATCAGCTTTAATTTGTCCTTAATAGTCTATCCTGCAGCCCAAAGCAACCCTGCTGACATTCCAGTCTCTTTGTATCCTGGAATTGTCCAGGTTGGAAAAACCCTCTGAGCCCATCAAAACCAACCATTCCCCAGCACTGCCAAGGCCACCACTGCCCTGTGTCCCCAAGTGCCACATCCACATGGATTTTAAATCCCTTCAGGGATGGGGACTCCACCCCTGCTCTGGGCAGCTGTGCCAGGGCTGGACAACCCTCTCCATGAGGAAAGTCCTACAAATATCCAAATTAACCCTCCCCTGGCACAGCTTGAGATAATTTCCTCATGTCCTACCACTTGTTCCTTAGAAGAAGCCACCAATCTCAGCTGAGATAAAACCCCATGGAGTAAATAAAACATCAGGAACCTCTTTTCCTGCTCCACACTCATTCCCTGTGGGAATGTTGCCTCTTTTTCCTTCAGCTGAGCCCCAGACACATCCCTGCAAGGCCAATTCCTGCCATTTCCACGGGAGCAAAGGTCTCACAAAGATCCGCCACCGCCGGATCACGCCCGTGTGTCCCTGCCCAGGCAAACAATTAGGGATAATTCCCTCTGTGCTTCTGCAGGGATTTATTTCCTGATTTAACTCCTGCTCTTTCTTTCTTTCATCCAGAGTTCAGCAACTTCAGCTCCAGGAGAGGAGCTGCTCTTCTCCATGCCTGGTGCCATGACTGGATTTATGGATTTTGGCTGCCATGTTTTTCTCCCAAAAGAAATCCAGGGATAACGTGGGTATCCTCACTTCTACAGCACCATGTGTGGGACAGTCTCGGAAAATAACCTTGGAATTAAAAATTTAATTGCCTGGAGTATCAGCACTGAGAAAATATCCCTCTGGTCTGGGAATTCCAGGCAAGGAATTTAGGATTTTCATGCCTTTTTTAAACTGGGTTTTGGTTTTAAGTGAGAATAAAGTCATTGAGAGACGCTGCCTTGCAATTCTTATTTCTGCTTGAAAGCCTGAAACTGAGATTTTTTTTTTCAGCTTTTTCTACTCTAATAACAACCTGAGAAATTGGTGCTTTCAAATTTCCCAGCCCCTTGTTCCAGCATTTCCAGAGAATGACACTCGGTTAATTCACAACATTCTAGGTTGATCTGTCCCTTACACCCAACAAAAAGGGCATTTTCCTTTTTTTTTCACACCGATTAAGTGGGAATTACAGAGATGAGCATAGAGGGAACCCTTCCCACACTCCACTCCCTCCCTGAAGCGCTCCTGGAGCCGTTTGCATCCCACAGATTGCCGGCAGTGGGATCAAGGAATCTGCTAAAATAAGGAATTGTCAACAAGGGAGGCCTTAATTGAAGCAACACTTTGTTGTTCCTGGCATCACAAAACAGATGACGGTGCCAGACCCTTTTCAGCACCATCACAGGCTGGCAGCAAACACATCTCACTTATTTGGGAGCACACAAAAAACGTGGAATTTCCCCCCACTGGAAAAGACAGAGAGGGGTGAAAATCGAGCAAATTAAAAATCACCTTGTCAAAGCAACTCCTGAATTCTAAATGATTTACAGAGGTTGGTAAAATTTCCTCTAGAAAATTTCTTTTAACTTATTTATATTTAATTTTAATTTAATTTTTAACTAATTAATTTTTTCTTAGCAGGAAATGCTAAGAAAATGAGGATGAGAGGAAACGCTCTCGAGATGTGCCAGAGGAGATTTAGATGGGATATTGGGAATTGGGAATTCCTGGCTAGGAGGGCAGGGATGGGCTGGGATGGAATTCCCAGGCTGCCCCTGGATCCCTGGAAGTGTCCAAGGCCAGGCTGGGCCCTGGGGCTTGGAGCAGCCTGGGATAGTGGAAGCTTGGAAAGTTCCCTGGGGTTATCTTCTACGTCCAACTGTTTCCCCACTTAGCATGAGTTCAAGATAGATATTCATGGAATCATGGAAGCATTAAGGTTGGAAAAGTTCATCCAACCTTGTCCCCAGCACTGTCCCATGTCCCCAGGTGCCACGTTCACATGGATTTGAAATCCCTCCAGGGTTGGGGACTCCACCCTGTACCTGTGCCAGGGTGGGACAACAAATTTAGGGAAAAAAACTTTCCCAAATATCCAATCTAAACATCACGGAATCACTGAGGCTGGAAAAGAGCTCCAAGATCACCAAGTCCCAGCTGTGCCCCATCCCCACCTTGTCCCCAGCCCAGAGCTCTGAGTGCCACCTCCAGGAATTCCTGGGACACCTCCAGGGATGGGCACTCCAACCCTCCCTGGGCAGTGCCAAGGCCTGAGCCCCCTTTCCATGGGGAAATTCCTGCTGTGCCCACCCTGAGCCTGCCCTGGCCCAGCCTGAGGCCGTTCCCTCTCCTCCTGTCCCTGTTCCCTGGAGCAGAGCCCGACCCCCCCGGCTGTCCCCTCCTGCCAGGAGCTGTGCAGAGCCACAAGGGCCCCCTGAGCCTCCTTTGCTCCAGGCTGAGCCCCTTCCCAGCTCCCTCAGGAACTCTCCAGCCCCTTCCCAGCTCCCTCAGGAACTCTCCAGCCCCTTCCCAGCTCCCTCAGGAATTCTCCAGCCCCTTCCCAGCTCCCTCAGCCGCTCCCCTCCCATGTTTCACCCACAGCAGCCCAGGAAAAGCCCTAAAATAGAATTTCTGAGTGTGTCCCAAAGCATGAGGAAGTGCTGCAGGTGCTACAAAACCCCCCACGCAAATTCCAGCAGCAGGGATATCACCCTGAGAAAAACCTGTCCTGGTTCGGCTCCAGAACAAAAATTCCACTGACTATGGAATGTATCTCAGCTTAGTTTGCTGCCTGAAAAAAGCACAGTTTAATATTAAAGAGGAAATTTAAAATACAGAACCTTCCACGAATGCAAATGGAGAAGGAAATGCCACTTTGGAATGTTAAGTGAAAATAAACAGCTTTTTAAACAACAATTTGCAGTTCTGGGGAGGTAGCACAGATCTGTCCCGAGAAAAACAAGGAAAACAAATCTCTTTTCAGGGAATAAAATGATTTCTTGAATTAAAGCCGTGTTTCCTGTACTTCAATGTCTCACACCTCGTTCTCACATCTTTGTTGTCAAACACTGGGTGGAGAGGGAGCAGCTGAATGAGTGGAATATGTTCCTTTTCTAAAGCTGGGAATTTATTACATGGATTTTGTGTTTTCCAGGCTCCATCAATATCTTTTTATGGGAACGGCTCTTTTGGAATCATGGAATGGTTTGGATGGGAATGGACCTTAAAGCTCATCCCATTCCATTTGCAGGGACACTTCCCACTATCCCAGGGTGTTCCAAGCCTCTCCAGCCTGGCCCTGGACACTTCCAGGGGTGCAGGGGCAGCCACAGCTTCCCTGGGAATTCCATCCCAGGGTTTTACCACCCTTCCAGCCAGGAATTTCTTCCAAAATCCCATCTAACCCTTCCTTCCACCTCTCCAACCACTTCAGCTCCAGATGTGCTTCATCAGGGCAACCACAAAGTGATTTAAATGCCACATCTGGCGCTTAAAATGTCATTCCAAGATATTCCAACCACTGGAAAGTCTGATTTGCCTTAAAAACTCCCATTTCCTTCAGGCCTTGCCATTGGGAAAAGAAATGGGGGCTCTGTCAGCCCTGAACCTTTTTCTCCTGTGGAGAAATTCTGGAGCACCAAGCTTGGATGCTTGAGAGCTTTTTCAGGGAAATTCCACATTTTCATAGCACAAATCATCCCGTTCCCAAATTTTGGCCAACTCAGGGGAGATAACCAGAGGTTTTCCTTCATTTTAGTAAATCCCAGGCTGTGCTGGGCCAGAGCTGCAGAGGAGCTGAGGGGTCAGAGATCCTGAGGGGTCAGAGATCCTGAGGGGTCCTTGCTGCTTCCATGATTTCTGTGCCAACTTCCCACACAACCAAGAGCGGATCATTGGACCAACCCCCTCAGGCTGCTTGGAAGAATTCCACCAGGAATTATGGAGAGCTTTAGCCCAGTTTCCAGGGAGATGCTGCAGATGATCCAAGCTCTCCTGGCACTGGGAATTCATAACATCCTCAGTCAATCCCTGCCCTCTCCCTTTCCCAGTTCTTTGATGGATACCAGCTCCCATGGCAATATTTCTCCTGTATCACTGTTAGGACACTTCTTTGTGTCCAGTCATTGGAAATGGAAACAATTCCATGAGATTTGTGGGGCTGAGCAATTATTGAGGCTCCCCCACCATTGGAGAATATCAATATTAATTAGGAATCGGATTGACACTGAGTCCAGCAGAAGCAGAAATCACCTCCCTATGGATCTGATTCCTTGGGAATCCAAACTAACAGCTTGGTATTGATGTGAACAACTCCAGAGCAGAGTCACCCCTCAGCATTCCATGATTTATTTGGACAGCCATCAATGAGCGATCAACAAATCAATAAAAATTAATGAGGAGAATTAATAAACTCCCACCTGGGTACTCAGACACTGCCAGGTTAGGTGTTATTGTTTATATGATTTTCCACCCCTTTTCCAAAGGCTAAGGAACGCTCCAATCCTATTAACAGAGGGTAATTAGTCATTAACTTTCATTAGGGAGTCGCTCCTTCCGTGCAAAATTCGTGGGAGTGGGAAATGGATCTCACATGTAGCAGCCAAAATTCATCACCCAGCTCTGCACAGCCGCCAAGTTCAGCAGCAGCAACTCCACACCTGATCCCTGTTCCACCAGCAGTGGCTTCCCAAGGGCTGGGATCGGTGGAGAGGAGCTGCAGCTCCTCATGGATACACTCATGGATGCAAGGGAAATGTTATCCACAATGTCTCAGCTTTTCCAGAGAAAATCTCTGCTCCGCTGGAATCACCAACTCAGCACATTCATAAAACATCAGGACCAAGATTTGGGAATACAAAGAGGGAGAGAAGGGAAAAAAAAGTATATTCCTTCCATCCTTCCCTATTATCATCAAAACCCTCTGGCATGGAGAATACATGGATTTGCTGGATGGGATTCTCTAATCCTGAGTTTCCAACAAGGAACTCCACATTCTCCATTCCCACCAATCCATTAAGGAATTCCTCAATTCCTAACAAGGAGCTTCCCAAACTTCCCTTGTCCTTCCATGTGGGAGCAAATCCATTCAAAAACAGCAGGGAAAAAATGGCAGAAGGAGGAAAAAAAAAAAAACAAAACCAGTGTTCCACAATTTTCTTTTTCATCAAAAAATCACAGAATCATTAAAGCAGGAAAAGACCAGAAGAGTCCAGCACCATCACTGTGATCAAGACTCATCCATGTTCTCAAGTGCCACATCCGTGGGTTTTTTGAACACCTCCAGGGATGGGCACTCCAAACCTCCCTGGGCAGCTCCTGACAACGTCTGACCATCCTTTCCATGAAGGAATTTTCCCAGTGTCCACCCTGAGCCTGCCCTGGCCCAGCCTGAGGCCGTTCCCTCTCCTCCTGTCCCTGTTCCCTGGAGCAGAGCCCGACCCCCCCGGCTGTCCCCTCCTGCCAGGAGCTGTGCAGAGCCACAAGGGCCCCCTGAGCCTCCTTTGCTCCAGGCTGAGCCCCTTCCCAGCTCCCTCAGGAATTCTCCAGCCCCTTCCCAGCTCCCTCAGCCTCTCCTGGGGCTGCAGACCCTTCCCAGCTCCATTCCCTTCTAAAAACCACAAGTTCTGAACTTAATTTTAAATCCCAAACATGGTGATTAACTTTCAGATTTGTCAGATTGCTGATTTGTTTTAAATCAGCTTTGGGAATGATCTCAAAATGTTTTTCATTTTTTAATTGGAACTGAAAACACTTCCAGCAGATGAGTAATGAGGAAGTGGCATCTGCCTGCCTGGAATTTTCACTGAGGAACAGGGATACAACAAGTCCCCTCAGAGGACACCAGAATTAGATTCCAGCCCTTTCCAGATCTCCATCCTGAATTAGATTCCAGCCCTTTCCAGATCTCCATCCTGATAACTGATTTTTTTCACCAAAATACAAAAGAAACGCCTTTGTATTTTCCTATCACCACCAGGAAACAATTTGCAGGGTCATTTCCATGTAGAGCAGATTCTGGTGGCACTCAGGGCATTCCCAATCCCATTTCCCTCTTTAAATCCATCCCAAAAGTTTTTCCACGTGCACAAGGCTTTGACTTGATGAGTTTAATTTACTTTTTTTTTATTTATTTTTTTTTCCAGGCAATGGTTTTTTTTTCATTTTTCCCCAGGCAAAGCAACAAATTCGTGGTACAGATCTGACTTCAAGGCCCAGGCAAGGGAAAAACTTCACACA